>CAVOJK010000184.1:0-17459 GCA_963695495.1 Hololepta plana | reverse complement strand
CACCACCCGCTCAGTTTTCTAGTGCCGCTTAGTGTCCATAAGCAGAAGAAAACTGGACATGATCCGTTAATGAATGAAGAAGTTATTGCTTATTGTAATTTAGAAAATAATTATGGTTTAATCTATTACTATAACAACAAAGGAGCACCACCCGCTCAGTTTCTAGTGCCGCTTAGTGTCCATAAGCAGAAGAAAACTGGACATGATCCGTTAATAATGAAGAAGTTATTGCTTATTGTAATTTAGAAAATAATTATGGTTTAATCTATTACTATAACAACAAAGGGAGCACCACCCGCTCAGTTTCTAGTGCCGCTTAGTGTCCATAAGCAGAAGAAAACTGGACATGATCCGTTAATGAATGAAGAAGTTATTGCTTATTGTAATTTAGAAAATAATTATGGTTTAATCTATTACTATAACAACAAAGGGAGCACCACCCGCTCAGTTTCTAGTGCCGCTTAGTGTCCATAAGCAGAAGAAAACTGGACATGATCCGTTAATAAATGAAGAAGTTATTGCTTATTGTAATTTAGAAAATAATTATGGTTTAATCTATTACTATAACAACAAAGGGAGCACCACCCGCTCAGTTTCTAGTGCCGCTTAGTGTCCATAAGCAGAAGAAAACTGGACATGATCCGTTAATAAATGAAGAAGTTATTGCTTATTGTAATTTAGAAAATAATTATGGTTTAATCTATTACTATAACAACAAAGGGAGCACCACCCGCTCAGTTTCTAGTGCCGCTTAGTGTCCATAAGCAGAAGAAAACTGGACATGATCCGTTAATAAATGAAGAAGTTATTGCTTATTGTAATTTAGAAAATAATTATGGTTTAATCTATTACTATAACAACAAAGGGAGCACCACCCGCTCAGTTTCTAGTGCCGCTTAGTGTCCATAAGCAGAAGAAAACTGGACATGATCCGTTAATAAATGAAGAAGTTATTGCTTATTGTAATTTAGAAAATAATTATGGTTTAATCTATTACTATAACAACAAAGGGAGCACCACCCGCTCAGTTTCTAGTGCCGCTTAGTGTCCATAAGCAGAAGAAAACTGGACATGATCCGTTAATAAATGAAGAAGTTATTGCTTATTGTAATTTAGAAAATAATTATGGTTTAATCTATTACTATAACAACAAAGGGAGCACCACCCGCTCAGTTTCTAGTGCCGCTTAGTGTCCATAAGCAGAAGAAAACTGGACATGATCCGTTAATAAATGAAGAAGTTATTGCTTATTGTAATTTAGAAAATAATTATGGTTTAATCTATTACTATAACAACAAAGGGAGCACCACCCGCTCAGTTTCTAGTGCCGCTTAGTGTCCATAAGCAGAAGAAAACTGGACATGATCCGTTAATAAATGAAGAAGTTATTGCTTATTGTAATTTAGAAAATAATTATGGTTTAATCTATTACTATAACAACAAAGGGAGCACCACCCGCTCAGTTTCTAGTGCCGCTTAGTGTCCATAAGCAGAAGAAAACTGGACATGATCCGTTAATAAATGAAGAAGTTATTGCTTATTGTAATTTAGAAAATAATTATGGTTTAATCTATTACTATAACAACAAAGGGAGCACCACCCGCTCAGTTTCTAGTGCCGCTTAGTGTCCATAAGCAGAAGAAAACTGGACATGATCCGTTAATAAATGAAGAAGTTATTGCTTATTGTAATTTAGAAAATAATTATGGTTTAATCTATTACTATAACAACAAAGGGAGCACCACCCGCTCAGTTTCTAGTGCCGCTTAGTGTCCATAAGCAGAAGAAAACTGGACATGATCCGTTAATAAATGAAGAAGTTATTGCTTATTGTAATTTAGAAAATAATTATGGTTTAATCTATTACTATAACAACAAAGGGAGCACCACCCGCTCAGTTTCTAGTGCCGCTTAGTGTCCATAAGCAGAAGAAAACTGGACATGATCCGTTAATAAATGAAGAAGTTATTGCTTATTGTAATTTAGAAAATAATTATGGTTTAATCTATTACTATAACAACAAAGGGAGCACCACCCGCTCAGTTTCTAGTGCCGCTTAGTGTCCATAAGCAGAAGAAAACTGGACATGATCCGTTAATAAATGAAGAAGTTATTGCTTATTGTAATTTAGAAAATAATTATGGTTTAATCTATTACTATAACAACAAAGGGAGCACCACCCGCTCAGTTTCTAGTGCCGCTTAGTGTCCATAAGCAGAAGAAAACTGGACATGATCCGTTAATAAATGAAGAAGTTATTGCTTATTGTAATTTAGAAAATAATTATGGTTTAATCTATTACTATAACAACAAAGGGAGCACCACCCGCTCAGTTTCTAGTGCCGCTTAGTGTCCATAAGCAGAAGAAAACTGGACATGATCCGTTAATAAATGAAGAAGTTATTGCTTATTGTAATTTAGAAAATAATTATGGTTTAATCTATTACTATAACAACAAAGGGAGCACCACCCGCTCAGTTTCTAGTGCCGCTTAGTGTCCATAAGCAGAAGAAAACTGGACATGATCCGTTAATAAATGAAGAAGTTATTGCTTATTGTAATTTAGAAAATAATTATGGTTTAATCTATTACTATAACAACAAAGGGAGCACCACCCGCTCAGTTTCTAGTGCCGCTTAGTGTCCATAAGCAGAAGAAAACTGGACATGATCCGTTAATAAATGAAGAAGTTATTGCTTATTGTAATTTAGAAAATAATTATGGTTTAATCTATTACTATAACAACAAAGGGAGCACCACCCGCTCAGTTTCTAGTGCCGCTTAGTGTCCATAAGCAGAAGAAAACTGGACATGATCGTTAATGAATGAAGAAGTTATTGCTTATTGTAATTTAGAAAATAATTATGGTTTAATCTATTACTATAACAACAAAGGGAGCACCACCCGCTCAGTTTCTAGTGCCGCTTAGTGTCCATAAGCAGAAGAAAACTGGACATGATCCGTTAATAAATGAAGAAGTTATTGCTTATTGTAATTTAGAAAATAATTATGGTTTAATCTATTACTATAACAACAAAGGGAGCACCACCCGCTCAGTTTCTAGTGCCGCTTAGTGTCCATAAGCAGAAGAAAACTGGACATGATCCGTTAATAAATGAAGAAGTTATTGCTTATTGTAATTTAGAAAATAATTATGGTTTAATCTATTACTATAACAACAAAGGGAGCACCACCCGCTCAGTTTCTAGTGCCGCTTAGTGTCCATAAGCAGAAGAAAACTGGACATGATCGTTAATAAATGAAGAAGTTATTGCTTATTGTAATTTAGAAAATAATTATGGTTTAATCTATTACTATAACAACAAAGGGAGCACCACCCGCTCAGTTTCTAGTGCCGCTTAGTGTCCATAAGCAGAAGAAAACTGGACATGATCGGTTAATAAATGAAGAAGTTATTGCTTATTGTAATTTAGAAAATAATTATGGTTTAATCTATTACTATAACAACAAAGGGAGCACCACCCGCTCAGTTTCTAGTGCCGCTTAGTGTCCATAAGCAGAAGAAAACTGGACATGATCGGTTAATGAATGAAGAAGTTATTGCTTATTGTAATTTAGAAAATAATTATGGTTTAATCTATTACTATAACAACAAAGGGAGCACCACCCGCTCAGTTTCTAGTGCCGCTTAGTGTCCATAAGCAGAAGAAAACTGGACATGATCGGTTAATAAATGAAGAAGTTATTGCTTATTGTAATTTAGAAAATAATTATGGTTTAATCTATTACTATAACAACAAAGGGAGCACCACCCGCTCAGTTTCTAGTGCCGCTTAGTGTCCATAAGCAGAAGAAAACTGGACATGATCGTTAATGAATGAAGAAGTTATTGCTTATTGTAATTTAGAAAATAATTATGGTTTAATCTATTACTATAACAACAAAGGGAGCACCACCCGCTCAGTTTCTAGTGCCGCTTAGTGTCCATAAGCAGAAGAAAACTGGACATGATCGGTTAATGAATGAAGAAGTTATTGCTTATTGTAATTTAGAAAATAATTATGGTTTAATCTATTACTATAACAACAAAGGGAGCACCACCCGCTCAGTTTCTAGTGCCGCTTAGTGTCCATAAGCAGAAGAAAACTGGACATGATCGGTTAATGAATGAAGAAGTTATTGCTTATTGTAATTTAGAAAATAATTATGGTTTAATCTATTACTATAACAACAAAGGGAGCACCACCCGCTCAGTTTCTAGTGCCGCTTAGTGTCCATAAGCAGAAGAAAACTGGACATGATCGTTAATAAATGAAGAAGTTATTGCTTATTGTAATTTAGAAAATAATTATGGTTTAATCTATTACTATAACAACAAAGGGAGCACCACCCGCTCAGTTTCTAGTGCCGCTTAGTGTCCATAAGCAGAAGAAAACTGGACATGATCCGTTAATAAATGAAGAAGTTATTGCTTATTGTAATTTAGAAAATAATTATGGTTTAATCTATTACTATAACAACAAAGGGAGCACCACCCGCTCAGTTTCTAGTGCCGCTTAGTGTCCATAAGCAGAAGAAAACTGGACATGATCCGGTTAATAAATGAAGAAGTTATTGCTTATTGTAATTTAGAAAATAATTATGGTTTAATCTATTACTATAACAACAAAGGGAGCACCACCCGCTCAGTTTCTAGTGCCGCTTAGTGTCCATAAGCAGAAGAAAACTGGACATGATCCGTTAATAAATGAAGAAGTTATTGCTTATTGTAATTTAGAAAATAATTATGGTTTAATCTATTACTATAACAACAAAGGGAGCACCACCCGCTCAGTTTCTAGTGCCGCTTAGTGTCCATAAGCAGAAGAAAACTGGACATGATCCGTTAATAAATGAAGAAGTTATTGCTTATTGTAATTTAGAAAATAATTATGGTTTAATCTATTACTATAACAACAAAGGGAGCACCACCCGCTCAGTTTCTAGTGCCGCTTAGTGTCCATAAGCAGAAGAAAACTGGACATGATCGGTTAATGAATGAAGAAGTTATTGCTTATTGTAATTTAGAAAATAATTATGGTTTAATCTATTACTATAACAACAAAGGGAGCACCACCCGCTCAGTTTCTAGTGCCGCTTAGTGTCCATAAGCAGAAGAAAACTGGACATGATCGGTTAATGAATGAAGAAGTTATTGCTTATTGTAATTTAGAAAATAATTATGGTTTAATCTATTACTATAACAACAAAGGGAGCACCACCCGCTCAGTTTCTAGTGCCGCTTAGTGTCCATAAGCAGAAGAAAACTGGACATGATCGGTTAATGAATGAAGAAGTTATTGCTTATTGTAATTTAGAAAATAATTATGGTTTAATCTATTACTATAACAACAAAGGGAGCACCACCCGCTCAGTTTCTAGTGCCGCTTAGTGTCCATAAGCAGAAGAAAACTGGACATGATCGGTTAATGAATGAAGAAGTTATTGCTTATTGTAATTTAGAAAATAATTATGGTTTAATCTATTACTATAACAACAAAGGGAGCACCACCCGCTCAGTTTCTAGTGCCGCTTAGTGTCCATAAGCAGAAGAAAACTGGACATGATCCGTTAATAAATGAAGAAGTTATTGCTTATTGTAATTTAGAAAATAATTATGGTTTAATCTATTACTATAACAACAAAGGGAGCACCACCCGCTCAGTTTCTAGTGCCGCTTAGTGTCCATAAGCAGAAGAAAACTGGACATGATCGGTTAATGAATGAAGAAGTTATTGCTTATTGTAATTTAGAAAATAATTATGGTTTAATCTATTACTATAACAACAAAGGGAGCACCACCCGCTCAGTTTCTAGTGCCGCTTAGTGTCCATAAGCAGAAGAAAACTGGACATGATCCGTTAATAAATGAAGAAGTTATTGCTTATTGTAATTTAGAAAATAATTATGGTTTAATCTATTACTATAACAACAAAGGGAGCACCACCCGCTCAGTTTCTAGTGCCGCTTAGTGTCCATAAGCAGAAGAAAACTGGACATGATCCGTTAATAAATGAAGAAGTTATTGCTTATTGTAATTTAGAAAATAATTATGGTTTAATCTATTACTATAACAACAAAGGGAGCACCACCCGCTCAGTTTCTAGTGCCGCTTAGTGTCCATAAGCAGAAGAAAACTGGACATGATCCGTTAATAAATGAAGAAGTTATTGCTTATTGTAATTTAGAAAATAATTATGGTTTAATCTATTACTATAACAACAAAGGGAGCACCACCCGCTCAGTTTCTAGTGCCGCTTAGTGTCCATAAGCAGAAGAAAACTGGACATGATCCGTTAATAAATGAAGAAGTTATTGCTTATTGTAATTTAGAAAATAATTATGGTTTAATCTATTACTATAACAACAAAGGGAGCACCACCCGCTCAGTTTCTAGTGCCGCTTAGTGTCCATAAGCAGAAGAAAACTGGACATGATCCGTTAATAAATGAAGAAGTTATTGCTTATTGTAATTTAGAAAATAATTATGGTTTAATCTATTACTATAACAACAAAGGGAGCACCACCCGCTCAGTTTCTAGTGCCGCTTAGTGTCCATAAGCAGAAGAAAACTGGACATGATCCGTTAATAAATGAAGAAGTTATTGCTTATTGTAATTTAGAAAATAATTATGGTTTAATCTATTACTATAACAACAAAGGGAGCACCACCCGCTCAGTTTCTAGTGCCGCTTAGTGTCCATAAGCAGAAGAAAACTGGACATGATCCGTTAATAAATGAAGAAGTTATTGCTTATTGTAATTTAGAAAATAATTATGGTTTAATCTATTACTATAACAACAAAGGGAGCACCACCCGCTCAGTTTCTAGTGCCGCTTAGTGTCCATAAGCAGAAGAAAACTGGACATGATCCGTTAATAAATGAAGAAGTTATTGCTTATTGTAATTTAGAAAATAATTATGGTTTAATCTATTACTATAACAACAAAGGGAGCACCACCCGCTCAGTTTCTAGTGCCGCTTAGTGTCCATAAGCAGAAGAAAACTGGACATGATCCGTTAATAAATGAAGAAGTTATTGCTTATTGTAATTTAGAAAATAATTATGGTTTAATCTATTACTATAACAACAAAGGGAGCACCACCCGCTCAGTTTCTAGTGCCGCTTAGTGTCCATAAGCAGAAGAAAACTGGACATGATCGTTAATGAATGAAGAAGTTATTGCTTATTGTAATTTAGAAAATAATTATGGTTTAATCTATTACTATAACAACAAAGGGAGCACCACCCGCTCAGTTTCTAGTGCCGCTTAGTGTCCATAAGCAGAAGAAAACTGGACATGATCGGTTAATGAATGAAGAAGTTATTGCTTATTGTAATTTAGAAAATAATTATGGTTTAATCTATTACTATAACAACAAAGGGAGCACCACCCGCTCAGTTTCTAGTGCCGCTTAGTGTCCATAAGCAGAAGAAAACTGGACATGATCCGTTAATAAATGAAGAAGTTATTGCTTATTGTAATTTAGAAAATAATTATGGTTTAATCTATTACTATAACAACAAAGGGAGCACCACCCGCTCAGTTTCTAGTGCCGCTTAGTGTCCATAAGCAGAAGAAAACTGGACATGATCCGTTAATAAATGAAGAAGTTATTGCTTATTGTAATTTAGAAAATAATTATGGTTTAATCTATTACTATAACAACAAAGGGAGCACCACCCGCTCAGTTTCTAGTGCCGCTTAGTGTCCATAAGCAGAAGAAAACTGGACATGATCCGTTAATAAATGAAGAAGTTATTGCTTATTGTAATTTAGAAAATAATTATGGTTTAATCTATTACTATAACAACAAAGGGAGCACCACCCGCTCAGTTTCTAGTGCCGCTTAGTGTCCATAAGCAGAAGAAAACTGGACATGATCCGTTAATAAATGAAGAAGTTATTGCTTATTGTAATTTAGAAAATAATTATGGTTTAATCTATTACTATAACAACAAAGGGAGCACCACCCGCTCAGTTTCTAGTGCCGCTTAGTGTCCATAAGCAGAAGAAAACTGGACATGATCCGTTAATAAATGAAGAAGTTATTGCTTATTGTAATTTAGAAAATAATTATGGTTTAATCTATTACTATAACAACAAAGGGAGCACCACCCGCTCAGTTTCTAGTGCCGCTTAGTGTCCATAAGCAGAAGAAAACTGGACATGATCCGTTAATAAATGAAGAAGTTATTGCTTATTGTAATTTAGAAAATAATTATGGTTTAATCTATTACTATAACAACAAAGGGAGCACCACCCGCTCAGTTTCTAGTGCCGCTTAGTGTCCATAAGCAGAAGAAAACTGGACATGATCCGTTAATAAATGAAGAAGTTATTGCTTATTGTAATTTAGAAAATAATTATGGTTTAATCTATTACTATAACAACAAAGGGAGCACCACCCGCTCAGTTTCTAGTGCCGCTTAGTGTCCATAAGCAGAAGAAAACTGGACATGATCGGTTAATGAATGAAGAAGTTATTGCTTATTGTAATTTAGAAAATAATTATGGTTTAATCTATTACTATAACAACAAAGGGAGCACCACCCGCTCAGTTTCTAGTGCCGCTTAGTGTCCATAAGCAGAAGAAAACTGGACATGATCCGTTAATAAATGAAGAAGTTATTGCTTATTGTAATTTAGAAAATAATTATGGTTTAATCTATTACTATAACAACAAAGGGAGCACCACCCGCTCAGTTTCTAGTGCCGCTTAGTGTCCATAAGCAGAAGAAAACTGGACATGATCCGTTAATAAATGAAGAAGTTATTGCTTATTGTAATTTAGAAAATAATTATGGTTTAATCTATTACTATAACAACAAAGGGAGCACCACCCGCTCAGTTTCTAGTGCCGCTTAGTGTCCATAAGCAGAAGAAAACTGGACATGATCGGTTAATGAATGAAGAAGTTATTGCTTATTGTAATTTAGAAAATAATTATGGTTTAATCTATTACTATAACAACAAAGGGAGCACCACCCGCTCAGTTTCTAGTGCCGCTTAGTGTCCATAAGCAGAAGAAAACTGGACATGATCCGTTAATAAATGAAGAAGTTATTGCTTATTGTAATTTAGAAAATAATTATGGTTTAATCTATTACTATAACAACAAAGGGAGCACCACCCGCTCAGTTTCTAGTGCCGCTTAGTGTCCATAAGCAGAAGAAAACTGGACATGATCGGTTAATGAATGAAGAAGTTATTGCTTATTGTAATTTAGAAAATAATTATGGTTTAATCTATTACTATAACAACAAAGGGAGCACCACCCGCTCAGTTTCTAGTGCCGCTTAGTGTCCATAAGCAGAAGAAAACTGGACATGATCCGTTAATAAATGAAGAAGTTATTGCTTATTGTAATTTAGAAAATAATTATGGTTTAATCTATTACTATAACAACAAAGGGAGCACCACCCGCTCAGTTTCTAGTGCCGCTTAGTGTCCATAAGCAGAAGAAAACTGGACATGATCCGTTAATAAATGAAGAAGTTATTGCTTATTGTAATTTAGAAAATAATTATGGTTTAATCTATTACTATAACAACAAAGGGAGCACCACCCGCTCAGTTTCTAGTGCCGCTTAGTGTCCATAAGCAGAAGAAAACTGGACATGATCGGTTAATGAATGTAGAAGTTATTGCTTATTGTAATTTAGAAAATAATTATGGTTTAACCTATTACTATAACAACAAAGGGAGCACCACCCGCTCAGTTTCTAGTGCCGCTTAGTGTCCATAAGCAGAAGAAAACTGGACATGATCCGTTAATAAATGAAGAAGTTATTGCGTATTGTAATTTAGAAAATAATTATGGTTTAATCTATTACTATAACAACAAAGGGAGCACCACCCGCTCAGTTTCTAGTGCCGCTTAGTGTCCATAAGGAGAAGAAAACTGGACATGATCGGTTAATGAATGAAGAAGTTATTGCTTATTGTAATTTAGAAAATAATTATGGTTTAATCTATTACTATAACAACAAAGGGAGCACCACCCGCTCAGTTTCTAGTGCCGCTTAGTGTCCATAAGCAGAAGAAAACTGGACATGATCCGTTAATGAATGAAGAAGTTATTGCTTATTGTAATTTAGAAAATAATTATGGTTTAATCTATTACTATAACAACAAAGGGAGCACCACCCGCTCAGTTTCTAGTGCCGCTTAGTGTCCATAAGGAGAAGAAAACTGGACATGATCGGTTAATGAATGAAGAAGTTATTGCTTATTGTAATTTAGAAAATAATTATGGTTTAATCTATTACTATAACAACAAAGGGAGCACCACCCGCTCAGTTTCTAGTGCCGCTTAGTGTCCATAAGGAGAAGAAAACTGGACATGATCCGTTAATAAATGAAGAAGTTATTGCGTATTGTAATTTAGAAAATAATTATGGTTTAATCTATTACTATAACAACAAAGGGAGCACCACCCGCTCAGTTTCTAGTGCCGCTTAGTGTCCATAAGGAGAAGAAAACTGGACATGATCCGTTAATAAATGAAGAAGTTATTGCTTATTGTAATTTAGAAAATAATTATGGTTTAATCTATTACTATAACAACAAAGGGAGCACCACCCGCTCAGTTTCTAGTGCCGCTTAGTGTCCATAAGGAGAAGAAAACTGGACATGATCCGTTAATAAATGAAGAAGTTATTGCGTATTGTAATTTAGAAAATAATTATGGTTTAATCTATTACTATAACAACAAAGGGAGCACCACCCGCTCAGTTTCTAGTGCCGCTTAGTGTCCATAAGGAGAAGAAAACTGGACATGATCGGTTAATGAATGAAGAAGTTATTGCTTATTGTAATTTAGAAAATAATTATGGTTTAATCTATTACTATAACAACAAAGGGAGCACCACCCGCTCAGTTTCTAGTGCCGCTTAGTGTCCATAAGCAGAAGAAAACTGGACATGATCGGTTAATGAATGTAGAAGTTATTGCTTATTGTAATTTAGAAAATAATTATGGTTTAATCTATTACTATAACAACAAAGGGAGCACCACCCGCTCAGTTTCTAGTGCCGCTTAGTGTCCATAAGCAGAAGAAAACTGGACATGATCGGTTAATGAATGAAGAAGTTATTGCTTATTGTAATTTAGAAAATAATTATGGTTTAATCTATTACTATAACAACAAAGGGAGCACCACCCGCTCAGTTTCTAGTGCCGCTTAGTGTCCATAAGCAGAAGAAAACTGGACATGATCGGTTAATGAATGTAGAAGTTATTGCTTATTGTAATTTAGAAAATAATTATGGTTTAACCTATTACTATAACAACAAAGGGAGCACCACCCGCTCAGTTTCTAGTGCCGCTTAGTGTCCATAAGCAGAAGAAAACTGGACATGATCCGTTAATAAATGAAGAAGTTATTGCGTATTGTAATTTAGAAAATAATTATGGTTTAATCTATTACTATAACAACAAAGGGAGCACCACCCGCTCAGTTTCTAGTGCCGCTTAGTGTCCATAAGGAGAAGAAAACTGGACATGATCGGTTAATGAATGAAGAAGTTATTGCTTATTGTAATTTAGAAAATAATTATGGTTTAATCTATTACTATAACAACAAAGGGAGCACCACCCGCTCAGTTTCTAGTGCCGCTTAGTGTCCATAAGCAGAAGAAAACTGGACATGATCCGTTAATGAATGAAGAAGTTATTGCTTATTGTAATTTAGAAAATAATTATGGTTTAATCTATTACTATAACAACAAAGGGAGCACCACCCGCTCAGTTTCTAGTGCCGCTTAGTGTCCATAAGGAGAAGAAAACTGGACATGATCCGTTAATAAATGAAGAAGTTATTGCGTATTGTAATTTAGAAAATAATTATGGTTTAATCTATTACTATAACAACAAAGGGAGCACCACCCGCTCAGTTTCTAGTGCCGCTTAGTGTCCATAAGCAGAAGAAAACTGGACATGATCCGTTAATGAATGAAGAAGTTATTGCTTATTGTAATTTAGAAAATAATTATGGTTTAATCTATTACTATAACAACAAAGGGAGCACCACCCGCTCAGTTTCTAGTGCCGCTTAGTGTCCATAAGGAGAAGAAAACTGGACATGATCCGTTAATAAATGAAGAAGTTATTGCTTATTGTAATTTAGAAAATAATTATGGTTTAATCTATTACTATAACAACAAAGGGAGCACCACCCGCTCAGTTTCTAGTGCCGCTTAGTGTCCATAAGGAGAAGAAAACTGGACATGATCGGTTAATGAATGAAGAAGTTATTGCTTATTGTAATTTAGAAAATAATTATGGTTTAATCTATTACTATAACAACAAAGGGAGCACCACCCGCTCAGTTTCTAGTGCCGCTTAGTGTCCATAAGGAGAAGAAAACTGGACATGATCCGTTAATGAATGAAGAAGTTATTGCTTATTGTAATTTAGAAAATAATTATGGTTTAATCTATTACTATAACAACAAAGGGAGCACCACCCGCTCAGTTTCTAGTGCCGCTTAGTGTCCATAAGCAGAAGAAAACTGGACATGATCCGTTAATGAATGAAGAAGTTATTGCTTATTGTAATTTAGAAAATAATTATGGTTTAATCTATTACTATAACAACAAAGGGAGCACCACCCGCTCAGTTTCTAGTGCCGCTTAGTGTCCATAAGGAGAAGAAAACTGGACATGATCCGTTAATGAATGAAGAAGTTATTGCTTATTGTAATTTAGAAAATAATTATGGTTTAATCTATTACTATAACAACAAAGGGAGCACCACCCGCTCAGTTTCTAGTGCCGCTTAGTGTCCATAAGCAGAAGAAAACTGGACATGATCCGTTAATGAATGAAGAAGTTATTGCTTATTGTAATTTAGAAAATAATTATGGTTTAATCTATTACTATAACAACAAAGGGAGCACCACCCGCTCAGTTTCTAGTGCCGCTTAGTGTCCATAAGGAGAAGAAAACTGGACATGATCCGTTAATAAATGAAGAAGTTATTGCGTATTGTAATTTAGAAAATAATTATGGTTTAATCTATTACTATAACAACAAAGGGAGCACCACCCGCTCAGTTTCTAGTGCCGCTTAGTGTCCATAAGGAGAAGAAAACTGGACATGATCCGTTAATAAATGAAGAAGTTATTGCTTATTGTAATTTAGAAAATAATTATGGTTTAATCTATTACTATAACAACAAAGGGAGCACCACCCGCTCAGTTTCTAGTGCCGCTTAGTGTCCATAAGCAGAAGAAAACTGGACATGATCCGTTAATAAATGAAGAAGTTATTGCGTATTGTAATTTAGAAAATAATTATGGTTTAATCTATTACTATAACAACAAAGGGAGCACCACCCGCTCAGTTTCTAGTGCCGCTTAGTGTCCATAAGGAGAAGAAAACTGGACATGATCGGTTAATGAATGAAGAAGTTATTGCTTATTGTAATTTAGAAAATAATTATGGTTTAATCTATTACTATAACAACAAAGGGAGCACCACCCGCTCAGTTTCTAGTGCCGCTTAGTGTCCATAAGGAGAAGAAAACTGGACATGATCGGTTAATGAATGAAGAAGTTATTGCTTATTGTAATTTAGAAAATAATTATGGTTTAATCTATTACTATAACAACAAAGGGAGCACCACCCGCTCAGTTTCTAGTGCCGCTTAGTGTCCATAAGGAGAAGAAAACTGGACATGATCCGTTAATAAATGAAGAAGTTATTGCGTATTGTAATTTAGAAAATAATTATGGTTTAATCTATTACTATAACAACAAAGGGAGCACCACCCGCTCAGTTTCTAGTGCCGCTTAGTGTCCATAAGGAGAAGAAAACTGGACATGATCCGTTAATAAATGAAGAAGTTATTGCTTATTGTAATTTAGAAAATAATTATGGTTTAATCTATTACTATAACAACAAAGGGAGCACCACCCGCTCAGTTTCTAGTGCCGCTTAGTGTCCATAAGGAGAAGAAAACTGGACATGATCGGTTAATGAATGAAGAAGTTATTGCTTATTGTAATTTAGAAAATAATTATGGTTTAATCTATTACTATAACAACAAAGGGAGCACCACCCGCTCAGTTTCTAGTGCCGCTTAGTGTCCATAAGGAGAAGAAAACTGGACATGATCGGTTAATGAATGAAGAAGTTATTGCTTATTGTAATTTAGAAAATAATTATGGTTTAATCTATTACTATAACAACAAAGGGAGCACCACCCGCTCAGTTTCTAGTGCCGCTTAGTGTCCATAAGGAGAAGAAAACTGGACATGATCCGTTAATAAATGAAGAAGTTATTGCGTATTGTAATTTAGAAAATAATTATGGTTTAATCTATTACTATAACAACAAAGGGAGCACCACCCGCTCAGTTTCTAGTGCCGCTTAGTGTCCATAAGCAGAAGAAAACTGGACATGATCCGTTAATGAATGAAGAAGTTATTGCTTATTGTAATTTAGAAAATAATTATGGTTTAATCTATTACTATAACAACAAAGGGAGCACCACCCGCTCAGTTTCTAGTGCCGCTTAGTGTCCATAAGGAGAAGAAAACTGGACATGATCCGTTAATAAATGAAGAAGTTATTGCTTATTGTAATTTAGAAAATAATTATGGTTTAATCTATTACTATAACAACAAAGGGAGCACCACCCGCTCAGTTTCTAGTGCCGCTTAGTGTCCATAAGGAGAAGAAAACTGGACATGATCCGTTAATAAATGAAGAAGTTATTGCTTATTGTAATTTAGAAAATAATTATGGTTTAATCTATTACTATAACAACAAAGGGAGCACCACCCGCTCAGTTTCTAGTGCCGCTTAGTGTCCATAAGGAGAAGAAAACTGGACATGATCCGTTAATAAATGAAGAAGTTATTGCTTATTGTAATTTAGAAAATAATTATGGTTTAATCTATTACTATAACAACAAAGGGAGCACCACCCGCTCAGTTTCTAGTGCCGCTTAGTGTCCATAAGGAGAAGAAAACTGGACATGATCGGTTAATGAATGAAGAAGTTATTGCTTATTGTAATTTAGAAAATAATTATGGTTTAATCTATTACTATAACAACAAAGGGAGCACCACCCGCTCAGTTTCTAGTGCCGCTTAGTGTCCATAAGGAGAAGAAAACTGGACATGATCGGTTAATGAATGAAGAAGTTATTGCTTATTGTAATTTAGAAAATAATTATGGTTTAATCTATTACTATAACAACAAAGGGAGCACCACCCGCTCAGTTTCTAGTGCCGCTTAGTGTCCATAAGGAGAAGAAAACTGGACATGATCCGTTAATAAATGAAGAAGTTATTGCGTATTGTAATTTAGAAAATAATTATGGTTTAATCTATTACTATAACAACAAAGGGAGCACCACCCGCTCAGTTTCTAGTGCCGCTTAGTGTCCATAAGCAGAAGAAAACTGGACATGATCCGTTAATGAATGAAGAAGTTATTGCTTATTGTAATTTAGAAAATAATTATGGTTTAATCTATTACTATAACAACAAAGGGAGCACCACCCGCTCAGTTTCTAGTGCCGCTTAGTGTCCATAAGGAGAAGAAAACTGGACATGATCCGTTAATAAATGAAGAAGTTATTGCTTATTGTAATTTAGAAAATAATTATGGTTTAATCTATTACTATAACAACAAAGGGAGCACCACCCGCTCAGTTTCTAGTGCCGCTTAGTGTCCATAAGGAGAAGAAAACTGGACATGATCGGTTAATGAATGAAGAAGTTATTGCTTATTGTAATTTAGAAAATAATTATGGTTTAATCTATTACTATAACAACAAAGGGAGCACCACCCGCTCAGTTTCTAGTGCCGCTTAGTGTCCATAAGGAGAAGAAAACTGGACATGATCCGTTAATGAATGAAGAAGTTATTGCTTATTGTAATTTAGAAAATAATTATGGTTTAATCTATTACTATAACAACAAAGGGAGCACCACCCGCTCAGTTTCTAGTGCCGCTTAGTGTCCATAAGCAGAAGAAAACTGGACATGATCCGTTAATGAATGAAGAAGTTATTGCTTATTGTAATTTAGAAAATAATTATGGTTTAATCTATTACTATAACAACAAAGGGAGCACCACCCGCTCAGTTTCTAGTGCCGCTTAGTGTCCATAAGGAGAAGAAAACTGGACATGATCCGTTAATGAATGAAGAAGTTATTGCTTATTGTAATTTAGAAAATAATTATGGTTTAATCTATTACTATAACAACAAAGGGAGCACCACCCGCTCAGTTTCTAGTGCCGCTTAGTGTCCATAAGCAGAAGAAAACTGGACATGATCCGTTAATGAATGAAGAAGTTATTGCTTATTGTAATTTAGAAAATAATTATGGTTTAATCTATTACTATAACAACAAAGGGAGCACCACCCGCTCAGTTTCTAGTGCCGCTTAGTGTCCATAAGGAGAAGAAAACTGGACATGATCCGTTAATAAATGAAGAAGTTATTGCGTATTGTAATTTAGAAAATAATTATGGTTTAATCTATTACTATAACAACAAAGGGAGCACCACCCGCTCAGTTTCTAGTGCCGCTTAGTGTCCATAAGGAGAAGAAAACTGGACATGATCCGTTAATAAATGAAGAAGTTATTGCTTATTGTAATTTAGAAAATAATTATGGTTTAATCTATTACTATAACAACAAAGGGAGCACCACCCGCTCAGTTTCTAGTGCCGCTTAGTGTCCATAAGCAGAAGAAAACTGGACATGATCCGTTAATAAATGAAGAAGTTATTGCGTATTGTAATTTAGAAAATAATTATGGTTTAATCTATTACTATAACAACAAAGGGAGCACCACCCGCTCAGTTTCTAGTGCCGCTTAGTGTCCATAAGGAGAAGAAAACTGGACATGATCGGTTAATGAATGAAGAAGTTATTGCTTATTGTAATTTAGAAAATAATTATGGTTTAATCTATTACTATAACAACAAAGGGAGCACCACCCGCTCAGTTTCTAGTGCCGCTTAGTGTCCATAAGGAGAAGAAAACTGGACATGATCGGTTAATGAATGAAGAAGTTATTGCTTATTGTAATTTAGAAAATAATTATGGTTTAATCTATTACTATAACAACAAAGGGAGCACCACCCGCTCAGTTTCTAGTGCCGCTTAGTGTCCATAAGGAGAAGAAAACTGGACATGATCCGTTAATAAATGAAGAAGTTATTGCGTATTGTAATTTAGAAAATAATTATGGTTTAATCTATTACTATAACAACAAAGGGAGCACCACCCGCTCAGTTTCTAGTGCCGCTTAGTGTCCATAAGGAGAAGAAAACTGGACATGATCCGTTAATAAATGAAGAAGTTATTGCTTATTGTAATTTAGAAAATAATTATGGTTTAATCTATTACTATAACAACAAAGGGAGCACCACCCGCTCAGTTTCTAGTGCCGCTTAGTGTCCATAAGGAGAAGAAAACTGGACATGATCC
>CAVOJK010000183.1:0-16600 GCA_963695495.1 Hololepta plana | reverse complement strand
AGCTATATGTACATATAGAGACGAGATACGATTAGAGACAAGATAACCGCAACTCTTTGCGCCTCCCAGACATAAGTACAAACTCGTTTCGAAAAACTGTTGTTCATATCTCACCTTGTCTTGGGGCTATTACCATTAAACTTAGTAGAATAATTTATAAGACTGATGTCACCGCACGCACCAAATTTCAGCATCATAGACTCAGGACGAAGCGAGATATGAATTACAGTTTTTCGAAAACGAGTTTGCACTCATTTCTGTTTAGCGCAAAAATTTGCGATTATCTCGTTTATAAGTATGTCTAATCGCAGTCCTCTCAAGGCAGCGCAACGAACGATTGCAACAATGACTACGAGATGTTGCGCGCTCAGGCTAAACAGCGTAATTTCAAAGCCCCTCGAGCAGTCATTTCCTATGGAAATGTGCCACATGAAGCAGCATATTTGATGAAAATGTTTGAAACTTGGAGAGAGTATCTGAGACTTATGGAGACTGAGTTGACATGGCCGTGATGAGTAGTGTCCAAAACTAGATCATTATTGCAAGTGTCTGTTGTAAAGTCAAAAAATAATCTTCATTATGACTTTTTTACACAAAAAATGTCTAGAATTGTGAGGGATATATCACTAAAGAAAAATATAGCACTTCCTAAGACTAGCTTTCAATCATTGTTATCGGAACATTACGTAGGCCGTGTGACTTAAGAAATCTCTCGAAAAATGATTTCCAATAGTCAGCCGCTGTCAGCTCGAGCGCCAAAACTCTGATTGTCGCGAGTATTATTCTTCACAATGATCTTCCTTACACGCATACTACAATTTATGAAACATTATTATCTCCACAAAGGTTGCAAGAATGGTAATGGTGGATAGGGGGCGCACGATTACCTTTCATAAGTTACCAGCTTGTGGAGAATAATTGAAAATACAAATAGATGTCTTTCAAAGTGTTATCTGGTTCTTTATTCATGGAAAATGCTGGCGACAGACAGCGTGATAATTGCTCGTAGGCAAAAGAAAACCGCAAATTTTTGAAGAGATTGACCTAACCAGGGAAGTCCTTAACCTTACGATGAATCTGTGAAACGAGACCTACACCATTGGATAGAGCGTAGTCGATTACCTATCGGGCGACCCCCAAAAAGTGCTCACCTGACCATTTTTCGAGGTAAAACAGCCTTTGAAAGTTTTACCTATTCCTTCAACTCACCAGTTGTGAATTCAACCAGTTTTGGAGAGAGAATAAATCGTGTTTGACGGGATTGTGGGTAACTTCTAACCTCTGGCGCTCCGGGCGAGTGCTCTTTTCTGGTTTGTCAATGAAACAATGAGTAAGAGCAATGCTTGGCCTCACTCTCCCCAATGAGAAAAAACCGAATTTCGATTCCTATCACCACGGAAAAATTATCAAAAACAGGGTTAGAGAAGCGTAGGCGGGTGGCAGTTTGTGTTTTACCCCGTACCCCCGTACCCCAGATCCCGCCTTTCGTCTTTTACCCCTCCACGAGAACTCTGTTTTTCAATGTGTTTCAGGAGGATACTGTATGAGTTTTAACGGTGGGGTAAAACGCAAACTCGGAAGAGGGGCGGTGCTTGGGGTTCGGGGTACGGGGTAAAACGCGAATTGCCAGGCGGGTTCACTTTTCAATCACCTTTTTACCCCAAAAAAATGATCAGGTGAGCACTTTTGAGGGTCGCCCGATAGGTAATCGAGTACACTCTATCCAATGGTATAGGTCTCGCTTCACGGATTCATCGTAAAGTTAAGGACTTCCCTAGTAAGTCACACATTCTTGATATTTCTACTCGATATGTATACTCACTCAACACACTTTTGTATCATTCAAATCATCCATCTTGATTTTCTCGATGCGATAAATCTATCTATCTATCTATCTAGAAAAGCTGTTTTACCTGCTCTGAAGTTACGCTGTATAGTTTTGGCGCGAAAAATGATTTTGCCCTAAGTAATAGCTAGTCTTGAGCAAACTACAATCAGACATGCGGCTCTTTCTTTCTCTTATTTAACCATCTCATCAACAATTGGTATACTTTACAATAATGATGGATACATAATACATTGTTTGATGGTTATACCGACGCGTGTGTGCGTTATCGGTTTGGGCCAAACCGATTTTTTGGCGCTCGGCCTACTATAACTAAAAACTTGTTCACTAACACAGAATGATTCATTATCAGTACCCAAATCCTGAGTCTCGATGATTGTCGTGCAAAGTGCGGTAGTGTTCCATCGTGCGTTGCAGTAAGTTAAATTGTTCATTCGATCAGTGTATTTATCACAAGATTAGGCTGCGCCGCCTCGAGGCGTCGCAAGTTCATGACTGTTTTCGGTTTGTACAAAGTTTTAACACTTCTGGAATATTCTCGAGACAACACGTACTTGCAAAGTACAGGTTGGAACATTCTAGAGCATCGAATTTAGGTACAAATACATCGTGCGTTGCAGTAAGTTAAATTGTTCATTCGATCAGTGTATTTATCTTTGGGTTTGTTCGTTTATTTGAACAGCACAGGAAAATGCTCCACCATAGAAATGTCGCTCTGAGTGTTTGAAAATCCAGAGGCTGGTGTGTCGCGTCCTGTCCACTCGGTCAGTCGTCTTGAAACGACAGACTTCGGTCATTCAAGCCGCCTGGCACTTTACATATAGTTTTATGTGATCTCCTGACTATCACCTCCAGGTTGTGCAAGAAGAGTACACACCAGTCTGTCTTGTCAAGAAGACAAACCCAGTAAAACATAATGCTGCGTATCTGGACGCACCAGCCTTTTTATTCTCAAACAGTAATAGCTATGAGGTGGTTGGTTTACCGTCGGGAAAATTCCTAAAAAACCTGTTTCACTTTTTCAATCTTGCTGAGTGTTTCTTGACGGATAGTCAAACTTGGAAGCTTGTCTCGAATGAAGATATGGTTCTGGGTCGACTTTCAAATTCCACGTGGAACTATTGTTTCCTTCGACGATTTGGACGTTTCAGATTGCTCATGAGGAAGTGGACGGCAGAAGTTCATGTGCACTACTAGCAATGCCAAAAGTAGTGCAAAAATGCTCAGGCTTGCAATCATATTGGATTATACAGCGGGTGAGTTATTTTTTTGGCGTAATTCAAGTAATTTTTCAAGAACTCATTCAAGTACTTGAACATGAAAGCCTTGTTTAAAGTCTGAAACACTTGAATTGAACGAGGAATGAGTCACATTTCTTCAAATACTTAAATGGGTAATTGAACGAGAACTTGAATTATAAACCCTAGTTTCTAGCACTTCTTCATGAGTGTTTCAAAGTTTGAAGGAATCAAGTATGGCTCATATCATCTAGAATGACGTTATGAGCAAGTTCTGCTTGTCAAAAAAATTTCTAGGGTCTACCGTATACCAGAACTGGGCATGGACACAAAAGTGTGATTTCCGTTGTAAAGCGTCTGAGAGTTCGGACGATAGAGCTTGGCCCGTCACAACGATATGCTTACATTTCTTGTACGACAACTCTCCGATTTACGGCAATGGAAAAACCTCCCGGGTTACGGTAGCATCACTTTTGCGCTCACTACAGTAATCAACGTGGTTTTTTCGTCCCCATGAATCGGATAATTATCGTACGAAGAAGGTTGGCATGTCATTGTGATGGGCCAAGAGAGCTCTATCGTCTGAACTATCAACATTCTCTCCCAGACGCTGTACAACGGAAATCACATTTTTGTGTCCATGCCCAGTTTAGGTATACGGTAGACCCTAGAAATTTTTGGACTAGCAGAACTTGCTCACAACGTCATTTCAGATGATATGGGCCATACTTGATTTTCTTCACGTGGGATCTTTCGAAACGTGGTGCGTCATTTACGCAGTGTCTAGCTAACTCGGTCTGTCTTCTTGAGAAGAGAGACTGGTGTGTGCTCTTCTGACATGACCTAGAGGTCTTGTGACATAGTCGCATGGAACCACACATAAAGTGCTAGACGGCTTGTATGACACGTGAGAGTGAGCAAAAAATGAACTGGACGCTGTAAAGACCGGCACACCACGTTTCGCATTTTGAAATAGCATTATCAGAAAGTCGCCATTAGCAAGAGAGTGCATGGGTGTTGTGTGTATGGTTTTCTGAGCAAGTTTACATTTACTTTGTAATTCGTCTCACTCCATTTTTTCTATCGAGTTCATAACCATACATTTAGAAGAAACTGACACATACATACTTTTAAAACCGTTTTTTTTTCTCTCAGTAGCTCAAATATGTATGTGACATTTATTAAAAATTTCACCACCTGAGTCGTATCGAATTCATGGTGCGCAACAACCATTGTTTTGTCTAATTTACACAGAGCCTTACATCGAGAGAGCGAAAACCGAGAGAGAAGAGATCGTGCGCACATCTTCTAGTCTGCGTCTCTACTTGTTCCATTTGACCAGGTCTGGCACTCCAGCACCAAAAATCAGTTATCACCAATGGTGATAAAAATTCAATGAGAGATAGCGCCCGAGCTGGTCATTGTCATAGCATGTGTGAAATTTCTTTCCTTTTCAAAAACGGTTCGGGTTGAACAATTTTGAGCTCCTTTTTCTTTGAGTGGTCTAGAGAATGCTTCAGCTATGGAACAAACTGAAACTTTTCAGGATCCAAGAGTTACTCTCTCCAGATACAATTATGACAATAAATGGTTCTCTCATTGGAGTCAGTTTTCAAAAGTTTCAAAATGTAAAGAAGTGTATCAATATCTAAACCGTCTGGAGACTGCTGAATTTTCATCAAGACAGATTGCAATTCTACGGGTTTTTACAGCGGAGAGCAGTCCAATTCCTGAAACCTACAGCATGCATCAAAAAGATCACGAGAGTGAGATTCTTTCGGAATCTTTTTTTTCTATACTCACATAATCTGATGACGGAAAAAATTTTTCGTTTGCCCAGTCCACGGATATTAGTGTTTCAGAATCTGAAACGTGGTGTGCTGGTATAAGCAGCGTCCTGTTTGCTCGGTCTGTCTTATTGAAAAGACAGACTGGTGTGTTCTCTTCTCACACGACCTAGAGGGCATGTCCGGAGGTCACATGGAACACCCTGTGAAGTGCGAGGCGGCTTGATTGACACGTTAGAGCGAGCTGAAAAGTGAACCGGACGCTGCTTAGACCGGCACACCCCGTTTTAGATTTTGAAACACTAATAACTGACTAAATCCAAGAGTAATTAAAGGGTGGTGCATGGCTACTGTGGTTTTGCATTCAAAAGCGACGTATGCAAAACTACATCTAGGCGAACACCATAATAGTTTTCTCTCATTCTCTCCTAGTGACAGCTTCTTCCTCTTTCTGTAGAGAGCACAATTCTAACAGCTGGCTCCTTCCACCCATCATGAGTGAGGGGGTGCCCGATCCTTTAAAATCTACGTTACAGTCGCACGCATTCTGAGCAGTGACTTTGAAATCGTGAGCAAAATCTGCGAGAATTGGTGCTTATCTGCTGTGCGCTACAAAGTATCCGAAGAATCTGAAAAGCTGAATATGCTTATCATGGATGACAACTTGAGTGATACCAGCTTCTTGCTTGGCTACAGTGTTACAGTGAGTAGGGTTTCTAATTCAAGTATTTTTTCAAGTACTCATTCAAGTACTTGGATAAATTTGACTCTTTCCTCGTTCAATTTAAGTATTTCAGACTTGAAACAAGGCTTTCATCTTCAAGTACTTGGATGAGTACTTGAAAAAGTACTTGAATTAGGAACCCTAACAGTGAGTCACTGAGTTTTTTTCGTGCTCATCCTTCAAAGGATCCCGCGTGAAGAAAATCAAGTATGGCTCATATTATCTAGAATGATGTTGTGAGCAAGTTCTGCTATATGAAAAATTTACCGTATACCCAAACTGGGACCACGAGAAAGTGAGAGAGAAAGTTGTGGTCTCCACCTGAAAAAGTGTGGTGTTTGCCTTTGCCCTTTGAATACAACTTTTCTCGCAAAAACATGTGAAAATGTCAAGTACGCAGAAGCGACCATCGAAGAAGCCTTTCTAGAAAACGTCCGTTGTTATTATATTGACTCATATTCTCCTGATCTTCAGTAAAATAAAAAGTGCAGGAAAATGTTATACCTGAAGCATGTTGCCCCACCCTCGATTTCAAGGATGTGACCTACATTCGAGCGTTTAAAGACGTCGCAACAGTTCGTAGTTCAGATTTTCAACTACATTTCAACTACATATGAGAGCACTCATGTAAGGATTTGCAATACCCTGGCACAATTTTCCCATTTTTCGAATTTCGTAATGAAATTATTCTCATGTGTTCCCCACGTGACAAGGATTAAATCAATGTACTTTTCAGTTTTCAAAAAAATTGCTCAGGTAAATAGGTGAGTGTATAAGTTTCGCACATTTGAGGTCATAACATATAGTACAGGCCGAAAAGGTGGGCCCCACTTTTGCAGTTTCCGGAAAATAACGAAGGATGGTGAGGTGAAAAAGAAAACCTCATTCTCTGCTTGAAAGAGGCCGATTTACGAGCTCATTTCGATATTAGGTTGAGAGAAAGGTATATTCTTGCGCTCCAGATTTTTATTTGACGATTCATAATGCAGCGCCAGCGGGGTACCTTCCCCTGAATTGTGTACTTCTTACAAAAAAGTGTTTGGTGTCTCTCTTTGTGCAAATTCACAGGCACAAAGTGGCACACCGAACACTTTTCTGTAAGAGACACGTGGAGCTGCAAAATTCAGGGGAAGGTACCCCGCTGGCGCTGCATTATGAATCGTCAAAATAAAAATCTGGAGCGCAAGAATATACCTTTCTCTCAACCCAATATCGAAATGAGCTCGTAAATCGGTCTCTTTCAAGCAGAGAATGAGGTTTTATTTTCACCTCACCATCCTTCGTTATTTTCCGGAAACTGCAAAAGTGGGCCCACCTTTTCGGCCTGTACTATAGTCAGGAACCGTAGAGCGAGGATGAAAATATGGGTGCATAGTAAACAAGGTACGGCGATCTTTTTCATAATTGACCATAACTGTGTAGCTACTTCCCTTCATAGGTTTTCTGACTAGCGGTTGCAGAAAAAAAAACATAAAACACCTGGAGTGAACGGGAGAGGTAATGTTTTCACATGTGGTGAAACTTCAGAAAATTTCGGTTCGAACTAACTAGGTCACAGACCTAACAACACCTAATATCGTGTACATCATACCTCTTGAAAGTTTCGAATCTACTGTTTTACGAGCGTGAATGAAGAAGAATGGAATGAACTGGAATGGGAACACACGGGTATTTTCTCAATCTCCGACAAATTCATGAGAAGATTCTCATAGCGAGAGAAGTAATAGCTGAAATTTTGTTGAGATCTCATCAGGATCAGGTGATTTCGTCAGATACGCCTTGTGTTCTTTTTTTCGCGACTTCTGAGAGTGGTGAGTTGAGAAATTTGAAGACAACTGAGACCCCCGCGACAGTTGTACGACAGTGTGGCAAAACACTTTGAAGCAGGTTGTACAAAATTTGAACAACATTCAGATACTTTGTCTCTGCGTCTACACATATTTTCCAGCTATTTTTGTTTTTCACCCAGCTCCGGTCTGAAACCAGAAATTTTCCGGAAGCTAGACTGAAGCAGGATGATTCTGGCTTCAGTCTGGAGAACTTCTCGGGAGCTCCCTTCAGCTGCCTGTTGATTTCTCCGAGAAGGCAGATAGTTGTTTCTTGTTCTACGGAGCCTCATCCCACATCCCAGTGCTTGGAACATTGAAAAGAACATATTAAAGGAGGGCTCATGTCATCAATACAAAAACTGATATTCTTCTCGGCCAGAAAAGATATATCGGCGAATTCTTGAGAAAACTGTTGCGGTAGTGTGTCTCATTAAAGAAGTGCTGAGACCTGGACCCCATCCGGGAATTTCATCCGGGATTCTCGAAGCGAGAGAATCCTTGCTCGCACTTTCTCCAATCGTGCGTGAGAAGAGCGCGCTGTTCTTGTGTGTTGACCTCTCGCACACACTCTCTCACCCTCTCCCCCCTCTCTCATTAGCCCCACTCATTGCGTATAGCCTGTCGTGCATTTTGAGGCAAACGGCTTGTTGCCACCCGTTCTCATGGGGCATTACGCGTACAGGAGCGCACGTACATATTTTTGTAACATTTTTGTTGTATTTTGTTCAGTAAAATAGTTTGGTCCATTCTGATCCTGGCTGAAAACTATGTGGAACCACCCCAGAACATTTTTTCACGTTATGGAGCTCTCAGTACTTCTTTAAGTTGCATGAGTTTCAACTCTTTGCATACACGCCAGCTTATGAAAAACATCAGTGATATACGGTGCACATGGTGCCTCCTTTAGAGGAGCGGTTGACGATGCAGAGACGAGACGGTAGAGAGTCTAGTAGAGACGCAGACAAAAATAAAAACTTCTCTCAACACTCATAAAAATATGTATGGTTACTATATCGGGTACGATGAAATGAATGGTGATACTAGTCTCTGCGCATTCTCCAAACAAGATCCTTGAACCACACCTTTTAGCTGTGCCCACGGCTTTTCTGACAAAGAAGCGGAGAGGATTTCCCAGGAGTCAAACACCAATTGAGGGAGTGCGAATATTTTTTTGAGCCAGTGAATTAGTGTTCCAGAATCTAAAACGTGGTGTGCCAGTCTAAACAGCGTCCTGTTCACTCTCCCGATCGCTGTGTCGTGTCATGCAAGCCGTCTGGCACGTCTTTTCAATAAGACAGACCGAGTGAACGGGGATCTGACGCACCACGTTTCAGATCCTGAATCACTAATATAAAGATAGCGATTATTCGATACTGTACGGAATCCAGTGAATCCACTTTCACGAAAAGGGCCCCCTCCCCTTTTTTGAAAAATTTGAACTTCGGTCCATTTTGCCCTCCCCCTCGACATAAATTATGTTTTTCGCACACCCCGGCAGCCAATCAAGGAACAGGAGGATAATGCAGGATTCGGACGGAAGCTTCCTGATGGGCAGCGAAAAAAACCAGAGAAATCAGTGTTTCTAGTTTCATGTTACTCGCCCGAGAATCGGGAAGGTCACTCTGCATGGTATTATTTCTGAGAAACTGTAGAAGGAAGACAGCACACCAAAAACGTAATTGAACTCGACCGTCTAACTGTCTGCGGGGGTCTTAGTTGTCTTCCAATTTCTCAACTCACCACTCTCAGAAGTCGCGAAAAAATGAACACAAGGTGTACCTGGCGAAATCACCTGATCCTGATGAGATCTCAACAAAATCTATTACTTCTCTCGCTATGAGAATCTTCTCATTAATTTGTCGGAAATTGAGAAAATACCCGCGTGTTCCCATTCCAGTTCATTCCATTCTTCTTCATTCACGCTCGTAAAACAGTAGATTTGAAACTTTCAAGAGGTATGATGTACACGATATTAGGTGTTGTTAGGTCTGTGACCTAGTTAGTTTGAACCGAAATTTCCTGAAGTTTCACCACGTGTGAAAACATTACCTCTCCCGTTCACTCCAGGTGTTTTATAAATTTTTTTCTAGAACCGCTAGTCAGAAAACCTATGAAGGGAAGTAGCTACACAGTTATGGTCAATTATGAAAAAGATCGCCGTACCTTGTTTACTATGCACCCATATTTTCATCCTCGCTCTACGGTTCCTGACTGTGTTATGACCTCAAATGTGCGAAACTTATATACTCACCTATTTACCTGAGCATTTTTTTAAAAACTGAAAAGTACAGCGATTTAATCCTTGTGACGTGGGGAACACATGAGAATAATTTCATGACGAAATTCGAAAAATGGGAAAATTGTGCCAACCATTTCCAGTTTCTTACAAATCCTTACATGAGTGCTCTCATATGAGAGCGTTTCTGAGAGAATCAGACGCTCTCGGAAAAGTGGGTGACGTAGGAAGAATTTGGTTCTCCGATTCGCCTGAAAAATTGATCGTAGGTAATTCAGGTATGGGAGTTTTGAAAAAATGTATCCTCATATCGCTCCGTTAGCTTGCTACAGCTTTTCAAAGTGGAGAACTCAGAAAAATGTAAAATCACCCGATTTCAGAAAAACTGCTACAGTGAGCTTCAAATTCGAGTTTTCATTGAACTCTTTTTTGTTTCTGGAAGTTATATTCCTCGTTGCAAGTTATGGATCAGAGAAAAAATCCTGTTCAGTTTGGTTTTTGAGAAAATTATTTTCAAAAGTCATTTTTCTACTTTCTCGGGTTCTGATTTGGAGCAGCCGATTTTAAACAGAGTTGTAGAGCGTGAAATTCTAATTCGGAAAAATGGTGCGTCGACTTCTTTAATCTCTGGACCGATCAAAAAACTTTGAAAAAGATGAAAAAGGATGAAAAATGACATATTTCAGCCTGTAACTTGTTTATTTGGCAATGAAACAGGCCTCAACTCCAGGACTTATACTTCCAGCTCACATGAAGTTGTTTGACTTTTGAGAATGTTATTTTTTCAGCACCGACTTCTCGAACGGTTCCCGAATCGGTAAAACAGTTGAAGCAACCAACTTTTCGGTTTTCAGGTGTAGGCCAACACGATGCATCCAATTGAATTTGTATTGGAGAGCATAATATCTGCACAGCTCCGGAAAGTTGAAAAAACCCTAAAAAAGCCTAAAAATTTGTAACTTCGAAACTCGAATCTCAGTTGTCGAGTGAACTTCATATTACACTATGTTAATCAGCATGTGATTCTGAGCTGTTTGATATGTGACATGTCATATATCTCGCGAGTTGGATTTTCGAGTACCGCGGTACCCACGGGGGTACCAAAACCAATTTTTCAGTGTTTTTTGAGGTTTTTTCTTCTCGAAAATGAAAACACGACCCTGGAGAAAACGATGAAACATGCAAGACTGGAAAAAAACAGAAAAAACCAGAGTTGAGGTTTTTTCTTCTCGAGAATGAAAAAACGACCCTGTGAAAACAATGAAACATGCAAGACTGGAAAAACCAGAAAAACACTGAAAAAGTGGTTCTGGTACCGCCGTGGGTACCGCGGTACCCAAAAATCAAACTCGCGAGATATGGCATGTCATATATCAAACAGCTCAGAATCACATGCTGATTAACATAGTGTAATATGAAGTTCACTCAACAACTGAGATTCGAGTTCCAGAGTTACGAACTCCATTTTTTTCGCGTTTTTTCAGGGTTTTTTCCAACTTTTCGGAGCTTTGCAGAAATTATGCGCTCTGAAGCAAATTTAACTGTATGCATCGTGTTCGCCCACACCTGAAAATCGAAAAATTGGTTGCTTCAACTGTTTTACCGATTCGGGAGCCGTTCGAGAAGTCAGTGCTGGTACAATAATATTCTCAAAACTCAACAAAATAAACACGAAACAACTTCATGTAACCTGAAAATATCAGTTCTAGAGTTTAAACCTGTTTGATTGCCCAATAAACAAATTACACAGGCTGAAAAGTGTCATTTTTTTAAGTTTTCTCATCGGTCCAGAGATTTTAGATGTCGGCGCACCACTTTTCTGAATCAAAATTTCACGTTCTACAACTATTTTCTAAGAATCGGCTGCTTCAAATGAACACCCGAGAAAGTAGAAAAATGATTTTCTCGGAAACCAAACTGAACAGGACTTCTTCTCTGATTCATAACTTGCAACGAGAAATATAACTTTCCGAAACAGAAGAGAGTTGAGAGAAAACTCGAATTTTAAAGGACCAGACGTGAAGAAAAATAAGTGGGGTTCATACCATCTGGGATGTTGTTCCAACGAACTCGTGCCAACAAAAAAATTTCAGAGGTCTACCGTTCACCCAAACTGGTCTACCGTATACCCAAACCCGAGAACGCGATTTCCGTTGTTTAGCGTCGGGGATAAAAGTGTAATAGTTCAGACGATAGAGCCGACTTGGGCCGTCACAACGATATGCTTACCTTTCTCGTACAATGAATCTCCGATTTATAAAGACCAAAAAACCACTTTGATTACTGTAGTGAGCGCAAAAGTGACACTACCGTAACCCGAGCGGTTTTTCCGTTGCCATAAATCGGAGAGTCGTTGTACGAGGAAGGTAAGCATATCGTTGTGACGGCCCAAGTCAGCTCTATCATCTGAACTATCACGTTTTCCTCTCAGACGCTATACAACAGAAATCGTGTTTTTTGCCCCACTCCAGTTTGAGCATACGGTAGTCCCAAAAAAATTTTTGATTATCAGAAATTGTTCAGAACGTGATTCTAGAGAGTTTGAGCCATACTTGATTTTCTTCACGCCGGATCCTTTAAGCTCACTGTAGCAATTTTTCTGAAGTCGGGTGATTTTACATTTTTCTGACGATGAGTTCTCCACTTTGAAAAGCTGTAGCAAGCTAACGAAGCGATTTGAGGACAATTTTTTTTCAAAACTCCTACACCTACGATCAATTTTTCAGGCGAATCGGAGAACAAAAAATATTCCTACTTCACCCCCTTTCCGATTCTCTCAGAAATGCTCTCTATTAGTGTATTACTGTTTGATGATTCAAAGGTGCGTGAGACAAGCAGAGTCCCGTTCGATTGGTCGGTCTTGGAAAGACATGTTTCTGTCATGCAAACCGTCTGGCAGTCCACATGTGCTTCCATGTGACCTCCTGACATGACTTCTAGGTCGTGCAAGAAGAGCACACAGAAGTCTGTTTCTCCAAGAAGACAGACCGAGTGAACAGGACGCAGCGTATTTGACGCACCAGCCTTTGATTTCTGAAACGATTATAAGTTATAGTCGGCCGAGAGCCGTATGTCCAATTGCAGTCCACTTGAGACAGCGAAACGGCCGATTCTCATGATGAGAAACCGATTTCCACATTGAAAGCAGGAGGAAGAAAAACCGATTTTCAGAGAGGAATGAAAACCTCGTCTCATGTAGGAGAAAGGAAGAGCGTAGACCGATTTTCACAATGACAAACAATAGGAAGTGAGAAATTAATCGGCCGTTTCGATGTTTCAAGTGGACTGCAATTGGACATACGGCTCTCGGCCGACTATATAACCATGCAAACGAAACGTTCGATTATGCCACCAGTCCGGCACAAAGAGCGAAAGGCTCCAGTTTTTCTCTTTCCCGTACTACAGAGGCACACGATTGTGTATAGTCCGATACTCGTATTTTTCAGAACGTTTCTATTATTTTGGTGAGGAATACGAACTTCCTCTTCCCTCTAATCTGCACGTGTGAGTTTTTCCTATCTGTTCTAAAACTGAGTGTTTTTTGAATGATTCTACTGATCAAACTGAAAGTTCAAGAGCATCACCTCGGACGATGTTCAGTTTTGGAGAACCTTGATTTCTCTCGAAACATGAATATTAACATCGATAAAATGTGAGATGAACGAATTGAAGAGCATTCATTGCATTAAGATTCGTCAATATTCATAAATTTTCAGAGAGTGTGATGAAGATGCGCCATCTATTTACGCTTGGCCACTGAAGTAGGTTGAGAGCTGCCCAGCCGAGTGTACGCTATATTTCCCAATGCAAAGCCGGCTTTATATCTCAAGTGCACCCGGACGCATTTACGGTTCTCGTCGGATCAAATCGATTGGATTTTTTTATCGTTTTTTATTATCGAAAGTCCGAAATGTTTTCTGTGTTTTTTGATCGAAAACTTTCTGGGTAAAATTTGCATAAAGGTTTTTACAATTTTGCAGCTCCTACTCTCTTTGTAGTTCTGTCTATACTCAAAACCAAAGCTGCAAAGATGTTTGAAAGATGCAGAAAACTTCTTGCTTTCTGTTGCAGAATGAGATTAAATTTGAACATCTCCATCCCGTGACACACTCCTGACAGAACAAAAATATTTCGTGTGTCGCCTTGGCAATTGTTTAGTGTTTTAGGCAACCTAGTTGCACTAAAACCGGATCAGACAAGTAAGAGATAATTCTACTGAGAGTAGTACTATTGTGATATTTACCTGCAAAGTGTTTGTTTTGTTTGTTTGATTTCGAAGATGTCTGAAAGAGTACGAAGAAGAATAAATTGATTTTGCTTTTGATGCATGAGTTTTTATACAAGTGCTTGATTCCGAAGTTGCAAAGTTGCGAATTTCTTTCCGTTCTCCGTTGCAGGATAGGAGGAACTCTAAGTGCCTAAAGCGCGTGTAAATGTTTAGTCTCGGCGACGCGAAATTTGTTCATGTGTCGCCCTGGCAATTTATAAGTGCTCTATACTGAGTGCATTCTCTCAAAGAAGGCTAATCAGTGCTCTCTTCTTGTTCGATTGACTAGTTTTCACAGTGTACGCAATACTTGGTCCCCATCGTGACCATCTGTTCTGCCATTGATTTGCAGACTTTGCGATAGGGAGATAGAGAAACTTGATCAAAACCTTCTAGTTCATCGGTAGCGCTAGAACCGTCATATTCCGCAGCGTCCAAGCAGATGCATTGTGTTGAACTCTCGAATTTGACCCGATAACGTTTGGAAGAAGGTCAGCCTCCTTTAATTTGTTCGCACTTGACTCCATAACATCTATAGGAAAATCTTTTGTCTGTCATTGTCTGTCTATACGCGTTTTCATTCTCCGCTGTGAGTCGAATTAAAACATCGTTTCACATGGAATGAAGTATTGATAACTTGCAGAACTTTCCATGGTATTATCAAGAGTTATCCTACAAGTACATGGATCGAATCGATGAGTGAGTCCAATTTTTCCTCAAGAGAAATGTTATTTTCTCTCGGAGAAAAGATTGAGAAGAGCCAAATTTCGAATGATTCTCTTTTCCGAAAAGGAAGAGGCAATGAAGTGTGACTGCTTAAAAGTGGCAGTGACCATCGAACAACCCTATGTAGAAATTCTCATCGATTACTTATTGTATTGTCCTATCCAGGTGGCGATAAAAAAGTAAAGTAAAGAAACGGGGGTTTCGGCCGACTATAGCCAAACTTCGATATCATGTTCCTATTCACACTCAAACTGAGAATCAATATCAAACAGAACAATAATATCGAAGCAAAAATAATAGAAACACATTCCATCAGTGCCCAAATTCTTAGAGACGAGATAACCGCAACTCTCTGCACCTCCCAGACATAAGTACAATCTCGTTTTCGAAAAACTGTAATTCATATCTCGCTTTGTCCTGGGGCTATTATCGTCAAACTTGATAGACTAATTCTTGAGACTGATATCACCGCACACCCCGAATTTCAGCATCTTAGCCTCAGGGCGAAGCGAGATATGAATTACAGTTTTTCGAAAACGAGTTTGTACTCATTTCCCTCTGGCGTGAAAAGTTGCGATTATCTCGTCTCTACAAATTCTGAGTCTTGATGATTGTCGAGAAAAGTGCAGCACTGTTACATCGTGCGTTGCTGTAAGTTCAATTTACCACTATTCCACTTGCCAACAAGAAACTAACAAGGAGCCCGTTTTCACCGACCGTGGGAATCTTGCATGCGGTATACTTTTTCTGAAAGCCCTCGTCGAGCTGATCACTTTAAGATAATCGTTTCCTGCGAAATGAGTCCTGGGAAGAAATGAGTCCTGGTGACTCCTTTTTCAACCCTTCAAACAGCGTTTACAGCAGAGGCAGCGGTAGTCCAGTGGTAAGTCGTTCGAGTACGACTCGAGAGATGAGCAGGGGCGATGGATCGATTCCACCCATGGACCATTTTCTTTTGCAGTTTTGCCAGAGTTTCTTGAGAGAAAGTGAGACACTTTTCGAAGGGTGCTTTTCATTTTTTTTCTCGTATCGAAAGAAATGAAGATACGAGAGAAATGAAGGGATGATCCTATGTCACTTTTTTCGGATCGCGGGCGATTTCAAAGGCCAACAGATCATTTCCTTTTTTTTATCCGTATTGTTTTCGAATCGTAAAGCTGGTACGAGAGACATGGTAAGTGTCTGAAATGGCAAGCAGTTGTTCTCGAAGATATGAGACGACCTGTGAAGCTGCAAAAAACTTATTTTGCTGTCTACTTCCAGATCACTACGACGGGTACCTGTGTTCCGTCGTTTTCGATGAAAAAGTTCACTGGTGCCCGAAGTACTTGTCATTTTTCACTTTGGGGCTTGGCAGAAGCTCACTAATACAATTGGGGAACTCTAGCAAAACTGCAAAAGAAAAGTGTCGGAGGGAGGATTCGATCCAACGCGCCCTCTCTCCTTCTGTTTTGAACTCTTTCCTCTCTCCCTCTTTCCAGGACTCATTTCGCAGAATATTTTTAGCTTAAAATGATCACCTCGAAGTGGGCTTTCAGAAAAGGTATACCTAGGCCCCACAACGTGCTTGACCGATTTCTAGTGGTGAATTTGCAATCTATCTCAGAAGACGCAGCAGACCATCGGATTTATGGAACTTTTTGAATTATCAATTTTTGTTAAGGTTGAAGCTCGTACGGTCCGTTTTAGTGACGTTTTCTCAGATAGAGAAACAAGCGAAAAAGTGGGACCGCTCTCCCCTCTGTTTCGAGTGACGACTGTCTCCAATGAGAATACAAGGCAGCCGTCACGCCAACTCTTCATGTTTTACGTGTTGTAGAAATTCAATTTTCATTTTGGAAGCACACGATGAAAACTCAATGAAATGACGCAATTTTTGCTTATCTTGACGAGAAAATTTTTCTCTATCGAATGCCGGTTGGTGGAGCTTTCAACTCCCTCTCGTTG
>CAVOJK010000182.1:0-31564 GCA_963695495.1 Hololepta plana | reverse complement strand
CGCTTCATGGCTCTTTGCTCTAATATCCAGATTTCCCATCCCTCAATAGGGGTTTCTCGCATTGCTGGAACAGGGTCAGCTCCGTTTTCGCGGAAATGAAATGATGCAGAAGGTGCGAAAAAGCTTTCATGATCGGTGTTTCTCTGGAATTTTCTATTATCAAGTTGAAGGTGTAAAGGTTTCAGCCATGGATCTACTGTGGCGGTCATCATGATTCTGGTAATCTACGTCTTCTCGCTGTTCTGCTACTTTGCAGCATGGGTGAATCGCTGACAGTAAGTTGAGAGTGGCTTCAACCGACAGAGAGGGGGAGAGATGGGAGAGGGAGAGAGAGAGGAGAGAGGGAGAGAGAGAGAGGGGAGAGAGAGAGAGAGAGAGAGAGAGAGAGAGAGAGAGAGAGAGCCCTCACCGACCCTAACGGGACGTGTGAACAACTACTGACTGTTTTGAGAATGACAGTTTTCCGAGAAAATTGCCGTCTTCCAGCTCTGGATCAACAAAGACCTTCGATTGCCATTGGTTTGTGGAACTAGTGCCCTTTATTGACACCAGGTGAGCGCTGCTCAGCATAAGCTGAGAGAAAGCCGTGAATTCGAGCGAGAGCCGTAGTGGGAACTTGATGAGAGAGGGAGGGAGAGAGAGAGAGAGAGGAGGGAGAGAGAGAGGAGGGAGAGAGGGAGAGTGACCGGAAAACCGGAAAACCGGAAGTCCTTCAGAGTAACTACCGTAACCAAATACGTCGGAGCATTCGGATCATCTAGCTCGGTCTTGATTTCAACTTATGTCGCTTTCTGCATACGAAAGTTTATGAAAGCGGTTGGAGGTGAGAATCATCTCCTTGACTTTTTGAGAAATCAGGCGGATCATCCGTCTGTCACACATTTCATATTCAGAAATGATCAGAACAAAAGTGAAAAACACGCCAAGATCTCACGATACAATGAAAATATCTGAGGGTACGTCAAAGAAGAACATGATGTTTCGTCATCTATTTCGTTTTTGCGCATTTCTCACTCTACAACAAAATTCATTCATCGGAAGTTTTCCGCGCTCCCACGGTGCGTGAGAAAAGTGATAACCTTTACTTCTACGAACACATCGCTCGGGAGAATTTGATCCGTGATGTACAAAATCCGGGATCAGAAAGTAGCTGCCAATGTTTTGGGGGATATGTTTTTCCCAGTCCGATACAAACTTCTCGTCCAAGCCGTGAACACAAGAACAGCAAGCGCGAATTAAAATTCACAATACCATATGATCAAGGGGTGAGGTCTACACCTACGAACACTCACTTTCGCAAATATCTAAATTTGTTTGGATTACGGTAGGTTTCAACGTACGGACTATGGTCGCTACGGCTATCTAACTATAAAAGCTATCTACTATAACTAAATAAGGCCAGAATTTCAGAGTGATCACCTTGTGGTCTCGACTCATTTCCTCGCTGCTATGGCATGTATGCAATGATCTCGGAGCAACTGACGGGCTATAATCCGGAATGTGAGTCCGGTATACGGTAGTTAGTCTAGAGCCGTGAGGCTGTCCGTATAATAGTTGACAGAGAGCCGTAGGATATGTCCGGATGCACTTGAAGCATCAGCCCTGGGGGATTCTCTGAAGAGACTCTACCGGAATCGCAGCGCTCGGTAGCGTATAGTTATCATCTATGGATGATTCGGGTATCGATTTGTGTTTCCCTTGATCGCTCGGACCTCTCTTCTCTACTGTGAACTTCTCAAAGTGCCGCCGGATCCCACGAATATGTTCAGAAAATCCGCAGCGACCGAAAATCCGTACGTTACTTTCTACCGTATACCGTCACAATTTCAACATACGGACCTTGGTTGCTACGGATTTCTGAACATATTCGATCTCACAATTGGGTGAAGGTTCGTGTGAACGAGCTCAGTTCGCGTTCAAAATTTCACTCAATCTGACTAGCGCTCTATTTTCCTCCCCAATCCAATAATCCCGTGGAAAGAAAATGACGCTCGAAAATTCAACACGAAGTTCGCCGTACGCGAAATTGAATTCACCTTTGGACCTGGCTTCTATTAGAAAGTGTCTAGCAGGCGAACTAAGAAGAGATACTTTTGCTGGTGGAATAGAAAAGCTGATATGAAAAAAATATGAAAGGGAAATGAAAAATTGTGTTTGAAAAAAACTTTGAAATGAAAACTCAGCCGGCGGTATTGGTTCCTTCTTCTTCATCTTGACAAAAGTCAACGCTATGCTCAATGTATTCATCTATGGACTGCGGCAACCAGAGGTTGGTAGAGGTGCAGTTTTTGTTTAGCAAGTTTGCTGTTGCGATCATGTTCCATTACCATCAACTGTACGTCCTTATTCCATTGGATTACGGTAGCTCTCAACGTACTGACGAAACCTACCGTAACCTGTGCCTACTGGATTACCGTAGATGAGACCTACCGTAACCCTGAACAACACCGTCGTTTACTGTATCCAATCTTGCGTAATGTAGTCTACTTGTCCATCTTGGGTCTTGTCTGTATTTTCATGTTCTAGTCTCACTTTCAAAATGAGTCCTCCATCAGTTATCAAATGCTGTCGGAAATCTGTTGTTCTGTCGGAGAGCTGATAATAAGCTCTTATCAGGTTAGTCATCCGAACGGAATCGATTACTCAAAGTTTTTCGAGTTTTCTTGAAGATCCAATCGAGGAAAGGCGAGCCAAGAGACAGAGGACGAGAGAGGGAGAGAGGGAGAGCGAGCGATAGAGAGAGAGAGAGAGAGAGAGATGAGAGGAGAGAGAGAGAGAGAGAGCGAGAGGAAGAGAGAGCTCATTACAGTATCTGGCTTCTCCATCTCACAATTTCCCACACGACCCGACTAATGCTGCTCATCAACAATATTCAGCTCAGGAGACTAGGAATGAATTCTATTTTATCGTTTACAAGCGCACTATGACGCCGCTACGCGGCGTCATAGCGCGCCGCGCTGGAGCGAACATAGTTGAACAACTTGATTGCTTTCACTCTGGGAATCAGCTGGGCCTTTTTATCATCATCTCCCTCTCTATCCTCTCTCTCTCTCTCTCCTCTCTCTCATCCTCTCTCTCTCTCTCTCATCTCTCTCTCTCTCTCTCGCTCTCTCTCTCTCTCTCCTCTCTCTCTCTCTCTCTCTTCCGCACACTCCTTTCTTTTTTCCGCGTTTCCTTTACTCTTTGTGGCGGGAAGATTTCCAACAATTTCTTCTTGGCATAGGATTATTTATTTAGGAGAGCAACGAATCTGTGAGATAGTCAACACCTAGTGAATAACTTGACATGAACATTCGAATAAGTGATCAAGAAGCCTAAGTTACGACAATATTAGGAACACCACAGAATCTTACCTATTAGAATCGAGTCATGGGTTACTCTAATTTGACAAACCATTTTCAAAAAGAAATTTTTCGAAGGGAGCAGAACAAAAGCTGAACACGTGTTACTAAACAATCATTCAAATCACGGACATAGTTTTGAAGTGGTTCAACGGAAGTTTAAAACACATTGACATTAGGTTTAATTAGACGTAACCGGTGAAGAAAACATGAACGGGGCAATAGGTTAGTCATATGGCCACAACAAAAAATTATAGCACCTCAGTGAAAACAACATTGGTAATGCTTGTAACAGGTGTCTTAACAATTAGGCCTTGGCGAGAACGAAACTCTAGAAAGTGCAACGTACAGCTGACCGTGTGTGAATACTGAGGTGGGTAGATACAAACCAATGCGATTGAAAGATTGTCCTTGCGATTTGTTGATAGATAGGGCGAACGATAGCCTAATAGGGAACTGGGTACGTTTCAGGCGGAAGGGGTAGGTTCTCGGTGGCCGTAATTGTGGATGCGGGGGATGAGGACGTAGTGTCCTTGACGATCGCCGCATGCGAATCGGCATCCGAGGATGCGAGAGCCGAGATGCTCTACGATGAGGCGGGTGCTCGTTGCAGAGACCCGCAGAGGACGTCGAGATTCCTCAACAACATGACGGAGCTGCCCTTCTTCAGGTGGAGAGTGTGGGGAGGAATGGAAGAAGGGCGCAGTCGGTTTGAGGAACTCGGTGGGGTAGTTAAAGGATCTGACACCCCCTCACTCATGACAGGTGGAAACGAGCCAGCTGTTATGAACGCGCTCTATCTGACAACACAAGGAACATCTACAAAAAGTGAAAGAAGCTGTCACTAGGAGAGATTGAGAGAAAAACATTGTGGTGTTTGCTGGGATGAAATTTTGCATACGTCGCTTTTGAATGCAAAGAAATAGTAGAAATAAAACCACCCTTTAATGGTGTCTTGCGGGTCCTCGCACTGCGCCTCGTCGATGGACGTGTACACTCGCTCGGCTCCTTCGATGCGGCCGTTGATGTCGTCGTTGAGAAGGTCGACGTCGACGTTCTTCGGAGCGAGGATGGCCCGTTCGCTCAGCTCGTTGATGTCGGAAGCTCTGATGACGTCACCGTATACTGCTCGGGCCATGTCTCCCGTACAGTACATCTCCTCGGGCAGCTCGATGTTGTCTTCTTCATCGTTGGCGGTCCCGTTTCCCACCTGTTGTATCAGACGTTGAGAATAAGTTTTGAGGTGATTGTGAGATTATTTTGACTCACCCGGAGTAGGAAATCGGGGGGGGGGGGGGGGGGGGGGGGGGGTCCATTCAGCATCTCCGGAGGCGACTCGCATGTTAGAAGAGAGGAGAAGTGAATGAAATTGGGGCCAGAGTCTCGAGCTCTTGATGTAGCCATCGACTTGATCTTGGCTGAGAACCTTTGCGTACGACTGGGAGAACCTAGGCAACTCTTAGTCAGTATGGTCAAAGTGAAACTTTTTAGTTTGTTCGAGATATGAAGGGGATTTCTCATTGTTTGTATGCACCTGTCGGAATTCTCCGCCGAGAATCAAGAGTTTCCCGCCGAAGGTATCGCGAAGCGAGAAATAATTCCCATTCCACTTCTTTGTTGCCATATGACTCATGCATCGCGCCTTCTCTCCTTTCCTTTTGACACGCTTGCTCTTCACTCTTACACATTTTCCATCGTACAATCTACATCGACTTGCAATAAAGTATAGTTTCTGATCCAAAGTCCCTGGCAAGCCATCTGAGTCCTCCATATCTGGCGACCACGCAATCAACACCTGCCACTGCAACTCCATCGCGCAGCGCGTCCACAGGTTTGAGTTCTGTTGGTTACTTTATACTGGTTGACATCTGGAGAAGTCTTGTATAAGAGGACTCCTGTCAATCGGTAACGTGCTCTGTCCTGGTGCATAGTACACTGTCAGTACTGTGCAGAGTTGAGGGTGGACATACTGGGCCCTCAGCTTCCTCTCGCGCCACGGTCAGATCACAGAGTACGGTGTAAACTATTAGTGTTTCAGAATCTGAAACGTGGTGTACTAGTCTAAGCAGCGTCCTGTTTACTCGGTCTGTCTTATTGAAAAGACAGACTGGTGTGTGCTCTTTTCACACGACCTAGAGGTCATGTCAGGAGGTGACATGGAACCATCTGTGAAGTGCCTGACAGCTTGGATAACACGTCAGAGCGAGCGGAAAAGTGAACCGGACGCTGCTTAGACCGGCACACCACGTTTCAGATTTTGAAACACTAATAGTAGCTCTCATTCCTAAGACGTCTCCAACGTCCGTCTTCAACTGCCGTCCACATCTTCCTCCCCTTCCTCCTTCTTCCTCCTTCTACTCCGTCCTAGTCGTCCGGTCCGACCATCATGTCGGGGCCACTCTCCGCACGAGCATCGGGCAGCGCAAGCGGTACTTGCGGCTCGCCATCACGTCAGCGAGCGAGGCACTCAAGGAATCTTGGAGTGGTGAGTCCAACCAAGAACTCATCGATCTCCTCCAGTATCTGCTGGATGTGAGAGCTCCTCCACGCCGGCATCTCACGGCACTGGAAGAACAAGACGAGCAGTTCCGCAAAATGGCTGCAGCCGACGCCGCCATCGAAGCCGAACGAACTGCGTACATCGCGCACTACGGAGATACAGAAATGCTCTTCTGAAAATGTGTCTGTTCGGAGACGCCCTGGAAACCATCAGAGGTCTCACGCAGCTCGACGCCAACTACGACATCGCACTGGCTCCCCTACGAACTGCCTACGACAAGCCGGCCACTTCTACTGCAAACACTGCTGAACGAGATCCGGACACTCCCGGATTGCACGGAGAACAACAATCGTATGTTTTATCAGCGCCTGCAGGTTCTGGTTCGCAGACTAGAATCAGCAGGGAATGCAGAGATGAACGCAGTGCTAGTGAACCTCATACTGGCCAAGCTTCCCACGTCCATGCGTACCCGGCTGATCAAGCAGTCGTACCACAGGAAGCTCACGGTTGTACGATATCATTTCCGATCTTCAAGATGGAGTCGAAAGCGCGGAAATCGAGAAGATGTTCTCGAAGGCCTCCATCACTTCCGGTGACCACCCTCGCACGCCGAAACACCCCACATCCGCCGCTCCCACACAGCAGATGCCTCCTGCTCGTCATGTACCGCAAGCTCCTGCACCACGCTCACAGAAGATACGGAAGCCTTCGTTTGGCCAGAAGACTCCGTTCTGTTCGTTGTGCAAAGGCCCTCACAAGTCCTTCCAATGCACACAATATCCGACAACTACGGACCGCAAGAAGGCCGCCGTTCAGCAAGGCCTCTGTTTGAACTGCCTTCACGCCAGCACACAACAGCACAATGCGGAGACAATCGCAACTGCCAGAATTGCAACGGCCGACATCACACCTCCATCTGCTCAGCTCCGCAGAGACCACGCCAAGCCTCAGGTGCGAACGCAACAATTCGCTCTCACCACACGCACGCCGCAGTCATATGCGACGACGATTCTGCACACGAGACATCTGAAATCGTGCTGAGCACCCAGCATGCATCAGCTGCACGAGAGGTAACCAAGCCTCTGCTCTGCATCCATGCACAAGTTTTCGCTGTTCACGCAGAAGATCAGCTCGAGACTGTCACGTTGATGTTCGACACGGGAAGCACCACTTCCTACATCGACGATCAGCTGGTGAAGAAGCTCCAACTGCCATGCAACGAGCTGCACGATATTTCTGTGCAGACATTCGGAACGAACTCCACGGTTCGCCGGACAGCTTCTCTCCACGCTTTCGGTCTGCTACTCGCAGATGGCTCGAAGAAGGTGATCACGGCGTTGGCCACTCCGCTCATTGTTCAATCAGCGCAATGGCTCAAGCCCGACGGCAACTCCAGTCAGCCAGCAACAAGTCGCCCACTCATCCTCATCGGCACTGATCTGATGCACGAGCTGTTCCTTCATCCACAGTTCTTCGTTGACGAGATCAGTCCTGGTCTGTTCTCCCTGAACACGCCTCTCGGACAAGTGCTCACATCTTCTCGTCGCCATAGCCATCGCATCTGCACTCTGGTGTCCTACACTAAACATCAGTCAGCAGAAGAAGATCCCACGCACCAGCTCTATCTGCTTCTGGAGAAGCAGTTCTCCCTCGAGTCCCTCGGCGTCACCGATTCAATCACCGAGAAAGACGACGAAAAGTGTCTGGAGATTTTCAACAAGTCCATCACGCGCGCTCCTGATGGTCGATATACAGTTTCTCTACCATTCAAGCGCTCCACAGACGATCTGCCATCCAATTTCCAACTCGCCTATCGTCGCCTTCTCTCCACACACGCCAATCTCGCAAAGAATCCTTCTCATCTGAAGCTCTACGATGAGGTGCTGAAGGAAATGCTCGAGACAGGCGTTTTGGAAGAAGTCGTGCCCGAAGAATACTACAAGGCGAACAACGTCCACTACTTGGCGCATTTCGGAGTCGTCAAAGAATCAAGCAGCATGACCAAGCTTCGTCCGGTTCTAGATGGATCCGCACACCTGAAAGATCGGCCCTCCATCAATGACTGCTTGTATCGCGGACCAGTCATTCTTCCAAATCTGCTTGGCGTCCTACTCCGCACACGCCTGCCACTAATCCTTCTCTCATCTGACGTAGCCAAGGCGTTTCTCCAAGTCGGTCTCGACGAAGCCAGTCGTGATTTCACTCGCCTGATCTGGCTACGCGATCATCGACTGCCACCATCCAAGGCCAACATGATGATCTACCGCCTCACGCGCGTCCCCTTCGGCTTGATCTGCTCTCCGTTTCTGCTCGCTGCGACAATCTTGCATCATCTCGCCAATCAGACGTCTGATTTCGCTTCTGAAGTGCGTGCGAACATGTACGTCGACAATCTGTTCCTCGGCGTGAACAGTGTCGCAGAAGGAGCAGAAGCATTCCACACGAATCGCGCAATATTCGCCGACGCCAAAATGAATCTGCGCGAATTCATCTCCAACAGCAGCACGCTCAACTCGCTGTTCAAGGAGCACAACGCAGCCACAGCTTCGGCTTCTTCCATCTCCGTCCTCGGAGTTCACTGGAACACCGTCAAGGACACATTCAGCGTGGACATGGCAAATCCTCCATCTGATAGCGATATTTGGACCAAGCGCAAAGTCCTCGCATTCGTCTCCAGCATCTTCGATCCACTGGGCCTGGTTTCGCCCGCCCTCCTGCCACTTCGAGCGTACTTTCAGACGCTCTGGAAAGAAGATCTCACCTGGGATTCAGCAATTCCATCACCACTGCTCAAGCCCTGGTTGAAAATGCTCATGGAGTTCTCCACAGAGTCAATCTCCGTTCCACGTCTCTGTCTGCCACATCCTCTCCAAGGCAGCTCCATCAAAGCCCACGCATTCGTCGACGCCTCCGGCTACGCGTACGGCGCATGCATCTACCTTGTCAGCCGAGCTCCCGATGGCTACGGCCGCTCAGCTCTGCTCTACTCCAAATCTCGCGTCGTCCCTCACAAGATGCCCATGAACATTCCGCGATTCGAACTACTCGCCAATCTCCTCGGCGCCCAGCTCCTCGCGCACTGTCAACGCGAAATGTCCAGCCAACTCCGCATCGAGAAGACGTACGTCTGGACAGATTCCATGGTGTGCAAAGCATGGATCACAAGCCCACGGATGAAGAGTCTTCCCGTTTTCGTTCGGAATCGCGTGAAGCAGATCCGCGATCTTCTTCCTTCTGCAACGTTCAATCACGTGGAGGGTCTACAGAATCCAGCTGATGTCTGCAGCCGCGGTTGTACCACTGCAGAGCTACAGACCCATCCTCTCTGGTGGAGCGGCCCACGATTCCTCCAGCAGCCATCCGCTTCATGGCCACCACAAGCCGAAGCTCTACCTGCCACTGAGCTGACACTGATCACGCTCGCTAACGTCACGCCATCCGACACCCTGCACGACTCCGTCAGTCCGTGCATGGACGCCAGCCGCTCGAGTTCATGGGCCAAATTCGTTCGGACAGCTATGCTCGTTCGTCGCTTCATCGCCAAGTGCCGCAAGCAGAACCTTCTTTCTCTGGCGCAACAGTTCCTGGAAAGCGAACACATGCTCTTCGGCCTCGCTCAGCACGAAGATCCCCCGACTCTTCAAGTTGCCAAACTGCTCCGTCTTGAGCCTTGCCCTTCCACAGGCCTTCTCCGCTCTCACGGACGCATCGACAAAAGCGCCCTTCCAGCAGACACCCAGCAGCCGTTCTTCTTGCCACGTTCCTCTGCCATCACGCGTCTCTACGTCATGTCTCGCCACGAGGCACTCCAGCACGTCGGCGTTGAACACACACTACTCGACACTCGACAACGCGTATGGATTCCAAAAGGACGCATCCTCGTCAAGTCCGTAATCAGCGATTGCATGAGCTGCAGGAGGACAAAAGCTCGTCCTTATTGCCTGCCGGATTTCCCCAGCCATCCAGCTCACAAGTCGAACGCTCCAGCACATCCCTTCACCCACGTTGGCATGGACATGGCCGGCCCATTCTATCATCGCGCAGATGATGGCCAGCAGCGCAAGTTTTGGATCCTCCTACTCACTGCCTCAACGTGCGAGCAGTCTACCTGGACACATTGTGCGATCTGAGCACACGGACACTGCTCAGCCGCATACGCCGCTTCATCGCAACTCACGGATGTCCACAGACGATCACTTGCGATAACCAGCCTTCCTTCATCACTATCAACGAAGTCCTCAAGAACGCAAGTCAACCGATGTGCCCTCCTCCCGACTTTCTCGACTACTGTGCTCACTAGGGAAGTATCTTTTGGCGGAATCGAGATTGAGAGTAGTGACCCATATTTTCTGAGAGCCCCGTTCTCAGGATCTCAAAAAGGTATCGCTTAGAAGCTAAGGGGCCCTCTGAGTATTTTTTATCGATTTTTGAAAATTCGCCTTTTTTAACACGGGAAAAATCGAAAATGCAATGCATTTCAGCCTCGAATTTTACTTTGGAATGAGTGGCACAAATACAGTTTTCCTCTTCTCGAGAGACATGGATGGTTGGTGTAGTGGCAGGTTTCTAGGTTTGAGAAGCGAAAGGTGTGGTTCGACCCCCCTCGTCAAGTTTCATCCTTTTGCAAATTTCGTGAGATCTCGACATTGTTTTAATATATATATAAAGGAGCTGTGTTTGTGTGTTTGTGTTCGTTGTAACGCTCCACCCACTATGAGTGGGGCTTCCCCGAGGAGTCCCATTGATAAGTGATAAGCACTGATAGGTGCCCCCACGGCATGTGCATTTCTCTGCGGTATCGCTTTGGCGCCAGGCCTTTCCGCCGCCCGGCGCCAGGCAGCGGAATAGTGTCTGAAGCGGACCCGGGAATTGAGAAAGAGAGGGGAAGCCGATATTTGTACCCGATTTCAGTACTCTAGAACGTTCCATTGTTTACTTCGATAGTACACGATGTTTCGCGAACATTCTAGAAGGAAGTTCAAAGTACAACTGTATCAAAAGTGTAATTCTTTGAACTCTTGCGACGCCTCGAGGCGGCGCAGCCCAATCTTGTTGTTTTATACAAAAATTTCATGGCTCCGGCTATGACGTCTTGACGTATCTAGCTGAACGCGGAATGTGGGACGGCGTTTTTGTGGTTTCCATTGTGCAAGAATCCACTCTCTTGATATTATCAAAGATGAATTCCTCGCTCGAAAGTAGCAAACGTCGTTGATTTTTGAAAGACTCCATTGTGAAATCCATGGAAAAGCATTCGAGGTGCGGTTGGAAAAAAGATCAATTAGGAAAACCCAAGGAGAGTAGAACCAAGTGAAATATGCAAAAAGATAAAATACGGCAAGAGAGTCGAACTCACACCTTTCGCTTCTCAAACCTAGAAACTTGCCACTACACCAACCATCCATGTCTCTCGAGAAGAGGAAAACTGTATTTGCGCCACTCATTCCAAAGTAAGATTCGAGGCTGAAATGCATTGCATTTCGATTTTTCCCGTGTTAAAAAGACGAATTTTCAAAAATCGATAAAAAATACCCAGAGGGCTCCTTAGCACCTAAGCGATACCTTTTGAGATCCTGAGAACAGGGGCTTTCAGAAAATATAGGTTACTACTCTCAATCTCGATTCCGCCAAAGATACTTCCCTAGTCAGCAGCACATTGAGTTCCGATATATCACGCCGTTCGCTCCCTGGAAAGGAGCCTTCTACGAGCGACTGATCGGAGTCACCAAGGCCTGCTTCAAAGCAGCTATCGGCGGACGTATTCTGCATCTCGAAGACTTCGCAACTGTCCTGAAAGAGACAGAAGCCATAGTCAACAGTCGTCCTCTGCAGTACATCGGCTCTGAAGTCGACTTCGCGCCTCTCACTCTCACAGCGCACTTCATCCGTCCCTGCTCACATCTCTCCGCTCCACGCCTGCGCGACGAGACAAACGACAAGGACGATCCGACATTCGCTCTACGTCCAACACTCCGCCTGGACTCGAGAAGTCATATCTGCACCAGATGAACATCCTCTCCGAGTTCTGGCGCAGATGGAGAGACGAGTATCTGACGAGCCTACGCGAACGCCCCGGACACTCTCATCGTCATGGACGCCTTGTTCAGCAGAACAAGCCCAAGAATGGTGATGTAGTTCTCGTCCACGACGACTACTAGAGCGTGGCCAATGGCGTTTAGCCCGCATCGTTGGCTCCAACGACGACTACTGCAGATCTGCCATTGTGCGAACAGCACAAGGATCCACTCTCCAGCGCCCAATCAACCTTCTCTACAAGCTAGAGATCGACACCAAGAAAACGGACTCCACCGAGCACCACGATCCACCGGCTCCGGATCCTCCAGCGCCGAAAGGCCCATGACTCGCAGTCGAACACGAGCAGCACCAGCCACAGACATCATGGTCATCTGCATGCTCTCCTCTGCCTCCGCCGACTCTTCTGACAGCCGCTGCCCCGATACCAACTCCAAGCTGAGCATGCTCCACATCACTCCATGCGCCGCATCCGGCGTTGGCATCGCTCATGTTCTCCTGGGAAGTCAACAACGAGTCTGCTGGCTCCCATTGAACTGCCCAACCGGATTTCTCCGCAACATCGCTGATCATGAGGCCCTCGCAACGCTCAATCACGATTACTGTGGCGAACAATGCAAATGCTCGAACTGGACCCAACAGTGCAGTTTCTACACCGGACCACACCTCGCCGAGTCCCAGGCTTCACGTCTGCCAGCCGAACTCCGCGACTACACGCCAAATCAAGTGTGCTCCTTCGAACCTGCCAGCCACTGTTCTCCATCTAGCACTATCGGCATCTTCAACCAGGTCCAGCTCTTCGACAACTCTCTCTTGATCGTGCAAGGTCTCAGTGTCACAACACACGACGTCTACGATAAGGACGACTTCATCTGCTACACTCACAACGGCACACGCCATGACGCCGCCAACCGAGCCCTACGCACTGGAACATCCACGTTCTGCCGGGTGCACTCTTGCGTCCCAGCAGACCAATCATCAGCGTTCTGCTTCTATCCAGCTCGCGTCACAGCGCTCACCTTCATGGACAGCCTCCGCATTCCATCAAGGCATGGGGCAGCGTTCGCAGATCATACTACTCGTTTCCTGCGTTACACGCCTCGCAGCTCCAATAGCCAATCGCAGAATGCGCACAGCTGGAATCCGTCTGACAACGAAAGATACGAATCTGACCATTCAGATATGCATTTCGTCCACATGCATAATGGTCCAAGATCCGGCACTGATCTCTGCACCGATTCCTTTCCCCCACACTCTCGTTGCCACTGCTCACGAAGCTTCCATCGTCGCCTGGAAATCAGGAATGGAAATCTATCGGCAGCAGATACATTGCGAAGGCTCTTCCACTGCGACATGATCGATTGCTACCTCTGCCAGATGTTCATCTTCAACCGACCGTGCTGGTCAATCCTGGACTACACTCTGGTGATCATCGCTATCGTCTCCTTCGGCTACGCAGTCACCATCGTTCTCCGCACACTCCTCTTGCTGCAAATTCTCGGATTCTTCGTCCGACGAATTCTTCGCTGCGGCCTCGGAGTCCCACAATGCATGTGCCGCATTCTCTGCCGCATCTTCGCCCGCAGAACCACCCAGCCCCCACCGGCGCCCGATGAGCTACCGCTGCGAATGCCTCGATCTCAGCGCTCTCACCGCAGCCGTCGCCTCCTGCCATTGGCCATCGCTCTTCTGACTGTCATCAAGACTACAGCCGGGTGCACAGAGACTCGCAGTCTCACCGCCGACCAGCATTCCTGCACTCAGAACGGCGATCGTACGGACTCCACAATCAGCCAGACAACGCTCCTGCTCCTGCGTCCCATCGGCATCACATCTTGCCTACTTCTCAAAGGACCAGCAGACGAAGCGCTCGGATTCATGGATTTCCGCGTAGACTCCATTCGCCACACGAGCGTCAAGCAGAGCATGTTCTTCACTCGGAGCCACAGCTTCACGAGCGCCTCCGAACACGTCTGCGGCGACATGAACAGAGCCCATGGCGCCTGCAACGACATCGAATGTGGAAGCGTGACAGCAGACAGCAAGCTGTCCTACTTCTCCACTCTGAATTCCCTGCCCGGCTACACGTTCTGCACGAACTCCTGCGGCTGCCTCACCTGCGCAGGCTGCATTTCCTGCTCCAGCAGCTGCATCTTCCATCGACTCGCGGCATCGCCAACTACGGATACCATCTACGAAGCCTTCCGCTGCCCACAATGGACGACGATGATCGACATCCACGTCCGAATTCACTCGCAGGGATCGACGACAGAGCACACGTTCACCCTCACGCCTGGTGCAACATCCAGATGGAACGATCTCACAATTTCGCTCCTCTCTCACTCAACATCGTTCGCCCGATCCTCGGTTATCAGTTTCTCACTGATGGCGCACGCACTACAATCATTGAAGACACCGCAGTCGGCCAGTTCCTCGCAGACTCCGCTGGTCAGCTCCAATGCGCCAGCAGATCCGATGCCGAGAACTTCAAGTGCTCCTTCCGCAGCCACGTCTGCTCCTGCAATCCCGCGGTCACCGCCATCCGCTGTCTGTGTCCCTCCGGAGACCTTGAAAGGTTTTTCAAGAATGATCAACGTCTCCTCCCCATCGAGAACAAGGCATACAGATCCTGCAGAGCGCAACTGGACTGGAAGCACACTTCAGTCAACACGCAGCTTTGCAAGTGCAGGTGAGCATGGATAAGCTGCTCCTCCAAGCGCTCGCCATACTCAATTCCTGCACGGTAGAGCCAGCAAGTGTAAATGGATGCTAATCCTGCATGCGAGGAGCCTCAGTCGAAGCCATCTGTCGTTCCACAACTGGAGACGATACAGCACTCATACAGTGTTCAGCTGGTGAGCAGCTGCTCTTCGAGGCGTCACTGCCATGCTCCACTGAAGGGCGACCAGGAACTCTCACATTCGCCTCTTCTTCCGCTACGTCACCAACTTCATCATCAGCGGCTACCTCGACTACATCAAGCCGGATTTGAACGATCTGGAGGAAGCTCAACAAGTCCAGCATGAGACAGCACAAAACTTCATAACGGATGTATTTAGTCGATTTGTAGATCTCATAACTAGCATCTTCAACCTCAAAATTGTAATTATCATAATCGCCTCTTCTTTGCTCTTACTGCTCATTTACTGCCTCTTCTGGCCTATCAAGAACATGCTGATGCCTTCATCCAAACCTCATATCATATAGATAGTATTTATTTGCTCTATGCAACGCTCACTTTTGCGCCTCGGGAGTATCGCGAAGCGAGAAATAATTTCCATTTCACTTCTTTGTTGCCATATGACTCATGCATCGCGCCTTCTCTCCTTTCCTTTTTACACTCTTGCTCTTCACTCTTACACGTTTTCCATCGTACAATCTACATCGACTTGCAATAAAGTATAGTTTCTGATCCAAAGTCCCTGGCAAGCCATCTGAGTCCTCCATAGAAGGGGCGATCGAGTCCGGTGATATCCACAAAGCGGAATCTGCGGTCTCGAGGGCAGCCTTCGGGATCATCGACGCTTCGTCCCAGATGATGACGTCGATGTCGTTCAGAGTGCGAGCTTCGCGTGTCTGGCGCTTGTGGAGAGATTGCTGGCAACCGCTGTTGATTTCGAGGCGGAAGAGCGACGCCGAAGTGCGGCCACCGGGGAGGAGATTCGCCGCGATTCCTGTCCATGCTGTGCATGCGACCTAACCATAAGAGATCACGATAGGAAGATGCAACTAACTTGATCGTTTACAAACTCACCTTCAGACCTTTGCCAACAAAGATGTTGAAGAGTGTTTGGTAGAGGTATTGTCGGGGGCTGAGGTAAAAAATTTGACACTGTTGAACTTTCCCACTGTGTAGCGGGTGTACTCTCTGGCAAGCGTGGGGTTGAGGTCGAAAATTGTACACGTGGCGAGCAGACTAGAAATTCTCTCTTCTCTTTCTAACTCTCTCACTCTCCCTCAATCTTCTTCCATTGCCGGTCTCTGCCTCCGGGTGTATCTAGTCCGCTCGCCACGTGTACGAGACCAGAGAGCTGTCACACTCAACCTCCCGCTTGCCGAAGAGTACACCCGCTACACAGTGGGAAAGTTCAACAGTGTCGAATTTTTTACCTCAGCCCCCGACAATAGGTCTTGCCACTGCCGCCTGGGCCATCGATGAAGAAGAGGCGAGGGGAGAGGGGAGCATCGGCTGCAGCGAGGATGGCATTGCATGCAGCTTTCTGCTGGGGGTTCAGCGTCTGGTAGAGACTCTCTCCTCGGGCACGGCAGATGGCCGGATCCAGCGTGAAGGTGGGACGGATGGGGTTTAGGGCTGGCTCCGGAACAAAGTCTTTGAGGTTTTTGCTGAGTCGAGCCAAGCGGTCGTTGATGTCGTGCCATGCCATGGCTTCAGCCTCTTCCGGATTTGCGCCCAGATGCCTGAAGTCTTCGGAGAGGGCCTCCTTGACTGCCATCCAGAGCATCTGCGCGTCAGCGACTTCGTTGAACGCGAGAAGAGCGACGAAAACTGAGCGAAGCTCACAGGGGAGCTGGAGCTGCGCGTAGGGTCTGCAGGTAGTGGGAGTCGTCGTTGAGCAGACCATAGGCTTTGGCGGCTTCCATGAAGGTCGCATGGAGAGTCGAGTTGTCATTGTCGTCGACGGTCGTTTTCAGATCGTCGAACGACTTGGCGCCGCGGCGATGGAGGAGAAGGAGTCGGAGGGCAAAGCGCTCAGGCTCTTGGGGGCTGACTGTGTACATTCGACCGAGCTGACGTCCACCACGACGACGACGACTCCATGTGGTGGACGTCTGATTAAACGTGAAGTGAAGGGGAAGGTCGATGTACCGAATCTCTCGCGCGTCAACGAAGTCATCTGGTGTGTCACCCGAGTTGGCCACCACTTCACTCCACTGGTTCAACTTGAACCACGCGGTGAGGGTGGTGTCTCGCTCAGTAGCACGGGCGACTGCGTTCTGCTCTTCTCCGGGCTGAAAGACGACGTTCTGATGGCGATGTTGTCACATATATTCACCTCCACGTTGATGTGCGCGTTGAAGCGGAGGCTGAGAGTGGGGCAGTAAGGAACAATCCAACGATTATCCAGCCGTTCTCCCTCGCAGATAACGTAACGGCCATCTTCTCGTCGCTGGTATTCCGGATAGCCGTCGACCTCGATGTTGGTAGAGTCTCTGAACGTCTTCGGGAACTTCTTGCTGCATAGACCGTCGCGATCGCAAGGGGCGTTGGGATTCGCATCTCCGCATCGGCGATGGACCATGTTACTTGAGACAATCTGAGAGGGTTAGTTCAGAGATGTGTTAGTTGGAGTGCACTTTCGAGTGCTCACCTCCCAGAGGCGGGGCTGTTCTTCTCTGTCTGGAAGTTCAGCTTGGACAACTCGGTCGACGTAATCGGGCGAACGCGGTTTTGTGGCGTCGGAGAGCGTCAGAAGCGTGTGAACGTGTGGTAGGCCTCGTTTCTGCCACTCGAATACAGCGATGTAGGCGATGACCTCTCCAAGGACGTTTGCGGTAAGAAGATCAGCAAAGAGAGCGTCCACCTGGAACAAATGGGTGCAAAGATAAACTAACTTGATGTATGTAGCTGCCAACTCACCTTCATCTTGAACACGCGGGCGCTCAGATCTGGACGGTCGGCGGCTACTTGTCCAGGGTAGAGATTCTCCTGGATCTCATTCCACTTTGGATTGCAGGTGAACGTGACGAAGAAGTCGGGTTTACCATACTTGGAGACGATGGCCATCGCGTCCTGATAGTCCTGGACCATGCCGCGAGGACTACCGGGGAGGATGATCTTCTTTCCTGGCGGACCATCCACTCCAAGATTGCCAGCCAGGAAATCCTGGAGGCTACGGTAGGTGTCGGTGCGGAGTTGCTGTTGATGGGTACGGTGGAAGTTGAGACGGTTTTGCTTGTCCACAATAAACTGTTGGAAGAGAGCGCCACCGTGGTGGAGAGGATTGAAGTGGCCAGGTCGGATCTGTAGCAGGTAGGAGCAGTACTCCTTCTGCAAGATCCGAGTGCGACGACGTTGGCCACTTTCAACATTCTCCAGACTGGGATGCCATCCGTAGGCACCGCGGGGGAAGAAGAGGGGGTAGGTGAGGGGATCACAGATGGGATCGATGTCGCGGATCATCTGCAATCCTCCTCCTCGAGGATGGATGGCGAGAGAACGGGTTGGCGGAACATCACCATCCTCGTTGACTTAGACGACGGCCACCTGGTGAAATGTTACAGATAGAATCATTATGAGAAGAAGAAAAAATAACAGAACGCAGCATTTTGGAAAAAGCATGTGTTCTCGGTGGCACACCTCGTTCGTCGTTGGAGTGTTATAACGTCGCGGGTCTCGCACAGCGTCGCAGTCAAAAATCATGGTGACGGCTCCGACCTAGAACGTCAACTTCAAAACTTAAAAAAGTCGTTCCCTCAGTGTTTACGTATGTCACAAAAGTTTTTACTAACCGGTCGTCCCTCTGCAGCAGCTCTGGCCTCTTCTTCTTCTTCGACATCAGCCATCATCCTATAGGCAGCGGCGAAGGGGTTGATTTGGGTGAAGAGAGAGCTGAGGTTTAGCATTGTGGTGGGATCGCAGCGAACGAGCGTTCCTCCGCCGCCGTGGCCGTATCCAGGATATAGATTTGGCCATACGCCGGCTTCTCTCCTTGCCCGGGGTGTAGGGGGCCCTCTCGATGATACACTTGACCGTGGATGCGAAAGCAGTACGGTCCGTGACCCGGGGGCGTGTCGAGCTGGGCCCCCATCGAGGCCATGGCGAGAGCAGAGTTGAACTGTCGGATGTTACTCCGGAAGTTGCGGGCCTCGGCGGTGTCTCCGGTGAGGAGATTACGGAGGAGACGGGGGAAATCGGCGAATTTGTTCTCCAAGACGACGTGGCCGAATTTGCAACAGATGTTGATTCCGTCGTTGGTGTGTGGCACATCATCGCTGTAGAACACAGCGCCGCAGTGTTGGCATGAGGATGAGAGAGGTCTAGAGACGAGATAATCGCAACTTTTCTCGCCGAAGGGGAATGAGTACAAACTCGTTTTCGAAAAACTGTAATTCATATCTCCCTTCGTCCTGGGGCTATGATGCTGAAATTTGGGGTGTGTGATATCAGTCTTATTAAATATTCTACCAAGTTTCACAGTAATAGCCCCAAGACAAAGCTAGATATGAATTACAGTTTTTAAAAAACGAGTTTGTACTCACGTCTGGGAGGTGCCAAGAGTTGCGGTTATCTCGTCTCTAGAGAGGTCCGAGATAATGTTCTGTATCAGCGCCTGTAGAAGAAAAATCGAAAGTTGGAAACAAAGCTTACAACATCGCTTGCCTGTTGAACGGCGACTCCTTTGCATGATTTCTCGGCCATATTCAGTTATCCGTACGGTACCATTATCCGTACGACTAAAATGCATTGGATTACGGTAGTTTTAACGTACGGATAATGGTACCGTACGGATAACTGAATACAGCCGATTTCTCGGCTGCGTTGAAGACGTTCTGCTCTCTCCTGAGGCGCCTCTGAAATTCGCATGGCGGCCATATGCTGGCGATTCCGCAGTTGATGCGATGCTCGTTCGTCCTCAGCCTCTCACGCATTCTTTGTTGGCTGGCTTCCCAATCTCGTTGACGCTGCGCCTCCGTCTGGCGAGATCGATGACGACGGACACTCGCTCCCGAGTGGCAGCGAGGCGAGACTCACGCTGCTCCGGAGTCTCGGAGAGGCGGGAGGAGCGGGAGCGAGTCCTTCTGGCGATAGGCTGCTGGGAGGTTGAAGAAAGTTGTGACGATACTATATCTGTTGATTCAGACATTTTTAATGTTTGTTTGTTTCATTTCTGAGCTATTTATAGCTTCCCCGCCACCTCTTTCTGGAACATTCTATCAAGTACGGGCGCTTTCACGACTGAAATCGAACATTCGAGAACGTTTCAGAACTTTCTGGAAGACTTTAGAGCTTTCAAGAATTTTGTAGAAGCTTCCAGAACTTTCCAGAAGTTTTCAGAACAATCAAGAGGACTGAGCTCGATCTGCTCCTCTCTCTCTCTCTCTCTCTCTCTCTCTCTCTCTCTCTCTCTCTCTCTCTCTCTCTTTCTCTCTCTCTCTCTCTACCTTCTCTCTCTCTCTCTCTCTCTCTCTCTCTCTACCTTCTCTCTCTCTCTCTCTCTCTCTCTCTCTCTCTCTCTCTCTCTCTCTCTCCTCGCTCTCTCTCTCTCTACCTTCTCTGTTCCATCCTCTCTCGCCCCCTCTTCCTCTTACTGCTCTCTTCACTCCCTTTGTTTTTTCGAGTCCGCTTCAGTCACTATTCCGCTGCTCGGCGATTGGCGCCGGAGGGCGCTGGCGCCAAACCGATATCGCAGGGGTGTGCGCCTGCTCTGGGGGCATCTATCAGCACTTATCACTTATCAGTGTAGCCCCTGGGGGAGTCCCCACTCAGAGTGGGTTGAGCGTTACGAACACACAAACAGCTCCTTTATATATCCTTACTATATATAAAGGAGCTGTGTTTGTGTGTTTGTGTCTGTTCGTAAGGTCCATCCCACTATGAGTGGGGCTTCCCTGAGGGTTCCCACTGATAAGTTATAGGCACGGATAGGTGCTCCCAGGGTACGCGCACACCTCTGCGATTACAGTTTGGCGCCAGCGCCCTCCGGCGCCAGACACTGGGCCGCGGAATAGTGACTGGAGCGGACCCGGAAAATGAGAAAGTAGTACAAGAATAGGCTGCGCCGCCTCGAGGCGTCGCAAGAGTTCGGAGGGTTCTACTTTTTGATACAGTTGTACTTCGAATTTCCTTCCAGAATATTCGCGAAACATCTTGCACTATCGAAGTACACAATGGAACATTCTAGAATACTGAAATTGAGTAGAAATACCGGCTTCTCTCCCCTTTCTCAATTTCCGAGTCCGCCCCAGTCTAAATTCCGCTGCCTGGCGTCTGGCGGCGGAAAGGCCTGGCGCCAAAGCGATACCGCAGATATATGCGCATGCCCTGGGGGCACCTATCAGTGCTTATCACTTATCAGTGGGACCCCTCGGGGAAGCCCCACTCATAGTGGGATGGACCTTACACACGAACACACACACACACAAACAGCTCCTTTATATATAGTATGGATATGGATATTCTGCATTTTAGTCAGAAGCATTGGGAACAATGATTTATCTTTTGATTTACGACTTTTCGTTAGCAGAAAATAACAGCAATGAAACGAACAGAATTGAGATGATTATAGGAGGAAGTCTCAGAGTTGGAAACGAATACATTAGAAACGGATAGTTGACATTTGGGTACGGTATAGTAGTATCGAACGGTAAAAGAGGTTTCGGTGAGATGCTGTACGAAAGTGAATGAGGGAGCATTTTTGTAAACTCAAATTGAGAAATTAGTTTTCGTGGTTACGTTTCAAAGGAGATTCCATGTCCTAGAGTCCAGACACAAGACCATTTCTCGAGGTCGAGATAGAGCGGCATTTGGAACGAGCTCTGTCTTTGCAGTATGAGTGTTGCTTGTGATCGACGTGTTCCAAGACGATGCGAGAGAGTCTAAGGAAGAAGAGGTGGAAAGAGGAGGGAGAGAGGTGGAGAGAGAGGAGGGAGAGAGGGGAGGGAGGGAGGAGAGAGAGGAGGGAGAGAGGGGAGGGGAGGGAGGGAGGAGAGAGAGGAGGGAGAGAGGGGAGGGAGGGAGGAGAGAGAGAGAGAGAGAGAGAGAGAGAGAGAGAGAGAGAGAGAGAGAGATACATACATGAGTAACCACTATCTGTTCATGGCTACCACAGGAAAAAGAAGATGATCACGTAACGAAAATAAATTATTATTCCTTTATCACACAGAGATGAAACACAACATTCAAAACTGAACAGCGACTGAGAGCAAAAAAAGACAATAAAGCATTTCAATTGTCAAAACTTGAACGGCAAAACAACAGTAGCTTTCACTCAAAAACATTATTGCTTGCTTCTCACATATTACGATCTAGATCTCTATAATTATCATGCTAGGGTGTGTTGTGCCCTAGCATACATAGTATACTTTGTATACAGCAATGATAGAGCGATTCAAACTTGGAAAAAAGATCATCTACATGTCCTCCTCTGCGTCTCCTCGATTGCCATACTCTTCTCGCTCTTCATCCTCGCCCATCTCCTCGTCATCGACGTCTTCAAGCAGTTCAGCAACGTCGTCGTCGTCAAGATCATCAAGATCATCTACTTCTTCGTCTGAAAAAATCATCTACTTTCTCATTTGTTCAGGTACCCAATCTTCACAAAACCGAAGACTTTTCCCGCTCGCACCCTCGAAACATGAATTTACTTTGCTGTTCAATCATTGATTCATTTTGCTATGACATCAAGAAGCTAGCAAAGGTAGGTTAATGTGCCATAAAAACATGGCGGGGCACAGAAATGAGGCATGAAAGTGAGTAAGAAGTTTGCGGACCTGAAGCGAGGAAGCTGCGATCATCAGAGATTATGGGCAGTTCTTCGAAGCCAGGCTCTACGTTGCGATCGGGTCTGCAATATCGATTGGTTCCAGAATCAGAAGTAGGGTTCCGAATTCAAGTACGTGAAGGTTTTATTCAATCCTCGCTAATTTCAAATCATTTAAAGTGTTTCAGACTTAAAACAAGTTTCCCATATTTGCGCACTTGAGAGCGTATCTGAATTCTCCCCAGTCAGAAGTGATAAACAGAAATGAACGAAATAAAAACACTTCTGCGAAATGAATCTGTGAAACAAGAGCACAGTCTACAGTAATGAATAATGAGCCCGACAATTTCTACAGTACTCCTAACTCTCTTTATAGTCATCACTTTATACAGGGCGTTTTCGAGTTACACACGGAAAAGCTGCCAGAGGATTGCAGGAAATGTCACTATTTCACTCGTATGAGCATTGCAAGTTTTCAGCAGCGAAAAACGAAACATTTCATATTTTTATAAAGCCTGGAAAAATTCAAAAACCTTCACCTTCCAAAGAATTCGACCTCCTCATCGACAATATCTTGAGCGAGGCCATCGTCGTCAATGTCAACCTGGAATATTTAGACTTTGAGAGAGAAAGAGAGAAAGAGAGAGAGAGAGAGAGAGAGAGAGAGAGAGAGAGAGTGAGACAGTAAAAACTCACATCCACATCTTTATCAGTTCTCTGTACATCAACTTTGATCAGTTTACGGATGCCGGATGCGATATTCTGCGAAAAAAACTTTTCAAATGAGAAAAAAATTCCGACTCACGGGTGTGCGAGTAACAAAAATTTTGTTGAGGGGCACAAAATGGTCTGAAGCTCAATTTTTTAGGAAGGGAGAACTTTTTCAGTGAAAAGGCAAAGTGAATACTTTTTCAACACATGATGAAAATTTAAGGGGCCGCAAACCGGAAAAAATTTGTCACGAGGCACACCCTTGTACTATCGAGAGCTCGAACGAAGAATCCGGGTGGAGAAACGAGTCAGACCGCCTCCGGTACCTCTGATCTATGGCCTACGTCAACAACGTTATGAAAGCTGCGCCGCGCCGAGTTTTTTCATCGGAGAAGATCATGTTGCTGCGATTATCCACATCATATCTCATACCGTTTTTCTTGTAGCGCATAACACAAACTGCACATCCTAACACAGCCATCTCGCTCATCCGATTGTTGCGCCCTAGCACACATCGTATACTTTGTATACAGGATTGATAAAGCGATTTCACTTTCACTTTTCACACCCTTGTTCCGACTCCTACCCCAGCAGCTGTTTCAGGCAGGAAAGTGTCAGATGGAAATTCTTTTTGAAAACCATCTCCGACGCAGAGATATTGCCGTGGAATCCATCCTCTTGACTCACAAGTAAGCCCGGGACAGACGACACGCAACAATACCTTTACGTCAACTTGTTCCAGTGGGAAAATTAAAACCGAGTAGATGAGTATTTCGAAACCGAGAATTTCCAAAAACTGTCGTGGTTCACGATTAAAGTGTTTTCTTTGTGTTTGAGACCTGAATATTTTCATTTCCGTGGAGGGAGAACAGATTGGGTTGAGAAATTATTGTTTGAGAGATTGATGAAAGGTTGAACGAAGAATGTGAGAGAAGAGAAAAGAGAGAGAGAGAGATGGGGAGAGAGAGAGTAAAGTCCCAGATGGAAATTCTTTTTGAAAACCATCTCCGACGCAGATATATTGCCGTGGAATCCATCCTCTTGACTCACAAGTAAGCCCGGGACAGACGACACGCAACAATACCTTTACGTCAACTTGTTCCAGCGGGGAAATTAAAACCGAGGTGGATGGGCATTTCGAAACAGATTGGATTGAGAAATCATTGTTTGAGAGATTGATGAAAGGTTGAGCGAAGAATGTGAGAGAAGGGAAAAGAGAGAGAGATGGGGAGAGAGAGTAAAGTCCCAGATGGAAATTCTTTTTGAAAACCATCTCCGACGCAGAGATATTGCCGTGGAATCCATCCTCTTGACTCACAAGTAAGCCCGGGACAGACGACACGCAACAATACCTTTACGTCAACTTGTTCCAGCGGGGAAATTAAAACCGAGGTGGATGGGCATTTCGAAACAGATTGGATTGAGAAATCATTGTTTGAGAGATTGATGAAAGGTTGAACGAAGAATGTGAAAGAAGAGAAAAGAGAGAGAGAGATGGGGAGAGAGAGAGTAAAGTCCCAGATGGAAATTCTTTTTGAAAACCATCTCCGACGCAGAGATATTGCCGTGGAATCCATCCTCTTGACTCACAAGTAAGCCCGGGACAGACGACACGCAACAATACCTTTACGTCAACTTGTTCCAGCGGGGAAATTAAAACCGAGGTGGATGGGCATTTCGAAACAGATTGGATTGAGAAATCATTGTTTGAGAGATTGATGAAATGTTGAGCGAAGAATGTGAGAGAAGGGAAAAGAGAGAGAGATGGGGAGAGAGAGAGTAAAGTCCCAGATGGAAATTCTTTTTGAAAACCATCTCCGACGCAGAGATATTGCCGTGGAATCCATCCTCTTGACTCACAAGTAAGCCCGGGACAGACGACACGCAACAATACCTTTACGTCAACTTGTTCCAGCGGGGAAATTAAAACCGAGGTGGATGGGCATTTCGAAACAGATTGGATTGAGAAATCATTGTTTGAGAGATTGATGAAAGGTTGAACGAAGAATGTGAAAGAAGAGAAAAGAGAGAGAGAGATGGGGAGAGAGAGAGTAAAGTCCCAGATGGAAATTCTTTTTGAAAACCATCTCCGACGCAGAGATATTGCCGTGGAATCCATCCTCTTGACTCACAAGTAAGCCCGGGACAGACGACACGCAACAATACCTTTACGTCAACTTGTTCCAGCGGGGAAATTAAAACCGAGGTGGATGGGCATTTCGAAACAGATTGGATTGAGAAATCATTGTTTGAGAGATTGATGAAATGTTGAGCGAAGAATGTGAGAGAAGGGAAAAGAGAGAGATGGGGAGAGAGAGAGTAAAGTCCCAGATGGAAATTCTTTTTGAAAACCATCTCCGACGCAGAGATATTGCCGTGGAATCCATCCTCTTGACTCACAAGTAAGCCCGGGACAGACGACACGCAACAATACCTTTACGTCAACTTGTTCCAGCGGGGAAATTAAAACCGAGGTGGATGGGCATTTCGAAACAGATTGGATTGAGAAATCATTGTTTGAGAGATTGATGAAAGGTTGAACGAAGAATGTGAAAGAAGAGAAAAGAGAGAGAGAGATGGGGAGAGAGAGAGTAAAGTCCCAGATGGAAATTCTTTTTGAAAACCATCTCCGACGCAGAGATATTGCCGTGGAATCCATCCTCTTGACTCACAAGTAAGCCCGGGACAGACGACACGCAACAATACCTTTACGTCAACTTGTTCCAGCGGGGAAATTAAAACCGAGGTGGATGGGCATTTCGAAACAGATTGGATTGAGAAATCATTGTTTGAGAGATTGATGAAAGGTTGAACGAAGAATGTGAAAGAAGAGAAAAGAGAGAGAGAGATGGGGAGAGAGAGAGTAAAGTCCCAGATGGAAATTCTTTTTGAAAACCATCTCCGACGCAGAGATATTGCCGTGGAATCCATCCTCTTGACTCACAAGTAAGCCCGGGACAGACGACACGCAACAATACCTTTACGTCAACTTGTTCCAGCGGGGAAATTAAAACCGAGGTGGATGGGCATTTCGAAACAGATTGGATTGAGAAATCATTGTTTGAGAGATTGATGAAAGGTTGAACGAAGAATGTGAAAGAAGAGAAAAGAGAGAGAGAGATGGGGAGAGAGAGAGTAAAGTCCCAGATGGAAATTCTTTTTGAAAACCATCTCCGACGCAGAGATATTGCCGTGGAATCCATCCTCTTGACTCACAAGTAAGCCCGGGACAGACGACACGCAACAATACCTTTACGTCAACTTGTTCCAGCGGGGAAATTAAAACCGAGGTGGATGGGCATTTCGAAACAGATTGGATTGAGAAATCATTGTTTGAGAGATTGATGAAAGGTTGAACGAAGAATGTGAAAGAAGAGAAAGAGAGAGAGAGATGGGGAGAGAGAGAGTAAAGTCCCAGATGGAAATTCTTTTTGAAAACCATCTCCGACGCAGAGATATTGCCGTGGAATCCATCCTCTTGACTCACAAGTAAGCCCGGGACAGACGACACGCAACAATACCTTTACGTCAACTTGTTCCAGCGGGGAAATTAAAACCGAGGTGGATGGGCATTTCGAAACAGATTGGATTGAGAAATCATTGTTTGAGAGATTGATGAAAGGTTGAACGAAGAATGTGAAAGAAGAGAAAAGAGAGAGAGAGATGGGGAGAGAGAGAGTAAAGTCCCAGATGGAAATTCTTTTTGAAAACCATCTCCGACGCAGAGATATTGCCGTGGAATCCATCCTCTTGACTCACAAGTAAGCCCGGGACAGACGACACGCAACAATACCTTTACGTCAACTTGTTCCAGCGGGGAAATTAAAACCGAGGTGGATGGGCATTTCGAAACAGATTGGATTGAGAAATCATTGTTTGAGAGATTGATGAAAGGTTGAACGAAGAATGTGAAAGAAGAGAAAAGAGAGAGAGAGATGGGGAGAGAGAGAGTAAAGTCCCAGATGGAAATTCTTTTTGAAAACCATCTCCGACGCAGAGATATTGCCGTGGAATCCATCCTCTTGACTCACAAGTAAGCCCGGGACAGACGACACGCAACAATACCTTTACGTCAACTTGTTCCAGCGGGGAAATTAAAACCGAGGTGGATGGGCATTTCGAAACAGATTGGATTGAGAAATCATTGTTTGAGAGATTGATGAAAGGTTGAACGAAGAATGTGAAAGAAGAGAAAAGAGAGAGAGATGGGGAGAGAGAGAGTAAAGTCCCAGATGGAAATTCTTTTTGAAAACCATCTCCGACGCAGAGATATTGCCGTGGAATCCATCCTCTTGACTCACAAGTAAGCCCGGGACAGACGACACGCAACAATACCTTTACGTCAACTTGTTCCAGCGGGGAAATTAAAACCGAGGTGGATGGGCATTTCGAAACAGATTGGATTGAGAAATCATTGTTTGAGAGATTGATGAAAGGTTGAACGAAGAATGTGAAAGAAGAGAAAAGAGAGAGAGAGATGGGGAGAGAGAGAGTAAAGTCCCAGATGGAAATTCTTTTTGAAAACCATCTCCGACGCAGAGATATTGCCGTGGAATCCATCCTCTTGACTCACAAGTAAGCCCGGGACAGACGACACGCAACAATACCTTTACGTCAACTTGTTCCAGCGGGGAAATTAAAACCGAGGTGGATGGGCATTTCGAAACAGATTGGATTGAGAAATCATTGTTTGAGAGATTGATGAAAGGTTGAACGAAGAATGTGAAAGAAGAGAAAAGAGAGAGAGAGATGGGGAGAGAGAGAGTAAAGTCCCAGATGGAAATTCTTTTTGAAAACCATCTCCGACGCAGAGATATTGCCGTGGAATCCATCCTCTTGACTCACAAGTAAGCCCGGGACAGACGACACGCAACAATACCTTTACGTCAACTTGTTCCAGCGGGGAAATTAAAACCGAGGTGGATGGGCATTTCGAAACAGATTGGATTGAGAAATCATTGTTTGAGAGATTGATGAAAGGTTGAACGAAGAATGTGAAAGAAGAGAAAAGAGAGAGAGATGGGGAGAGAGAGAGTAAAGTCCCAGATGGAAATTCTTTTTGAAAACCATCTCCGACGCAGAGATATTGCCGTGGAATCCATCCTCTTGACTCACAAGTAAGCCCGGGACAGACGACACGCAACAATACCTTTACGTCAACTTGTTCCAGCGGGGAAATTAAAACCGAGGTGGATGGGCATTTCGAAACAGATTGGATTGAGAAATCATTGTTTGAGAGATTGATGAAAGGTTGAACGAAGAATGTGAAAGAAGAGAAAAGAGAGAGAGAGATGGGGAGAGAGAGAGTAAAGTCCCAGATGGAAATTCTTTTTGAAAACCATCTCCGACGCAGAGATATTGCCGTGGAATCCATCCTCTTGACTCACAAGTAAGCCCGGGACAGACGACACGCAACAATACCTTTACGTCAACTTGTTCCAGCGGGGAAATTAAAACCGAGGTGGATGGGCATTTCGAAACAGATTGGATTGAGAAATCATTGTTTGAGAGATTGATGAAAGGTTGAACGAAGAATGTGAAAGAAGAGAAAAGAGAGAGAGAGATGGGGAGAGAGAGAGTAAAGTCCCAGATGGAAATTCTTTTTGAAAACCATCTCCGACGCAGAGATATTGCCGTGGAATCCATCCTCTTGACTCACAAGTAAGCCCGGGACAGACGACACGCAACAATACCTTTACGTCAACTTGTTCCAGCGGGGAAATTAAAACCGAGGTGGATGGGCATTTCGAAACAGATTGGATTGAGAAATCATTGTTTGAGAGATTGATGAAAGGTTGAACGAAGAATGTGAAAGAAGAGAAAAGAGAGAGAGAGATGGGGAGAGAGAGAGTAAAGTCCCAGATGGAAATTCTTTTTGAAAACCATCTCCGACGCAGAGATATTGCCGTGGAATCCATCCTCTTGACTCACAAGTAAGCCCGGGACAGACGACACGCAACAATACCTTTACGTCAACTTGTTCCAGCGGGGAAATTAAAACCGAGGTGGATGGGCATTTCGAAACAGATTGGATTGAGAAATCATTGTTTGAGAGATTGATGAAAGGTTGAACGAAGAATGTGAAAGAAGAGAAAAGAGAGAGAGAGATGGGGAGAGAGAGAGTAAAGTCCCAGATGGAAATTCTTTTTGAAAACCATCTCCGACGCAGAGATATTGCCGTGGAATCCATCCTCTTGACTCACAAGTAAGCCCGGGACAGACGACACGCAACAATACCTTTACGTCAACTTGTTCCAGCGGGGAAATTAAAACCGAGGTGGATGGGCATTTCGAAACAGATTGGATTGAGAAATCATTGTTTGAGAGATTGATGAAAGGTTGAACGAAGAATGTGAAAGAAGAGAAAAGAGAGAGAGAGATGGGGAGAGAGAGAGTAAAGTCCCAGATGGAAATTCTTTTTGAAAACCATCTCCGACGCAGAGATATTGCCGTGGAATCCATCCTCTTGACTCACAAGTAAGCCCGGGACAGACGACACGCAACAATACCTTTACGTCAACTTGTTCCAGCGGGGAAATTAAAACCGAGGTGGATGGGCATTTCGAAACAGATTGGATTGAGAAATCATTGTTTGAGAGATTGATGAAAGGTTGAACGAAGAATGTGAAAGAAGAGAAAAGAGAGAGAGAGATGGGGAGAGAGAGAGTAAAGTCCCAGATGGAAATTCTTTTTGAAAACCATCTCCGACGCAGAGATATTGCCGTGGAATCCATCCTCTTGACTCACAAGTAAGCCCGGGACAGACGACACGCAACAATACCTTTACGTCAACTTGTTCCAGCGGGGAAATTAAAACCGAGGTGGATGGGCATTTCGAAACAGATTGGATTGAGAAATCATTGTTTGAGAGATTGATGAAAGGTTGAACGAAGAATGTGAAAGAAGAGAAAAGAGAGAGAGATGGGGAGAGAGAGAGTAAAGTCCCAGATGGAAATTCTTTTTGAAAACCATCTCCGACGCAGAGATATTGCCGTGGAATCCATCCTCTTGACTCACAAGTAAGCCCGGGACAGACGACACGCAACAATACCTTTACGTCAACTTGTTCCAGCGGGGAAATTAAAACCGAGGTGGATGGGCATTTCGAAACAGATTGGATTGAGAAATCATTGTTTGAGAGATTGATGAAAGGTTGAACGAAGAATGTGAAAGAAGAGAAAAGAGAGAGAGAGATGGGGAGAGAGAGAGTAAAGTCCCAGATGGAAATTCTTTTTGAAAACCATCTCCGACGCAGAGATATTGCCGTGGAATCCATCCTCTTGACTCACAAGTAAGCCCGGGACAGACGACACGCAACAATACCTTTACGTCAACTTGTTCCAGCGGGGAAATTAAAACCGAGGTGGATGGGCATTTCGAAACAGATTGGATTGAGAAATCATTGTTTGAGAGATTGATGAAAGGTTGAACGAAGAATGTGAAAGAAGAGAAAAGAGAGAGAGAGATGGGGAGAGAGAGAGTAAAGTCCCAGATGGAAATTCTTTTTGAAAACCATCTCCGACGCAGAGATATTGCCGTGGAATCCATCCTCTTGACTCACAAGTAAGCCCGGGACAGACGACACGCAACAATACCTTTACGTCAACTTGTTCCAGCGGGGAAATTAAAACCGAGGTGGATGGGCATTTCGAAACAGATTGGATTGAGAAATCATTGTTTGAGAGATTGATGAAAGGTTGAACGAAGAATGTGAAAGAAGAGAAAAGAGAGAGAGATGGGGAGAGAGAGAGTAAAGTCCCAGATGGAAATTCTTTTTGAAAACCATCTCCGACGCAGAGATATTGCCGTGGAATCCATCCTCTTGACTCACAAGTAAGCCCGGGACAGACGACACGCAACAATACCTTTACGTCAACTTGTTCCAGCGGGGAAATTAAAACCGAGGTGGATGGGCATTTCGAAACAGATTGGATTGAGAATTAATGAAAATTTCAATTATATCAAGCTGAAAAGTGCCGAGCGACAATGATAAATTGCCCACCAGAGGTATAAAGCCCGCGACAGGATCACAGACGGTCAGCAAATTTGAATTTACAAGCTCTTGAGCCTCGGGCAACTGAACAAAAATAATTATTTCTGGTGTAGAGAGTGGTGCGCCGCGTGCACAGCTGCAGTCTGTAATTTATCAGAGGGCCCACAAAGCCAATACACCAACCTTGATATCGCAGACACTGTACCACATTTGGCGTACTTGCGGAAGCTCGCCTGAGTAGAAATTATTTGAATAATCTTGAATAACAACAAAGAAAAATGAGCCTACCGTAACCTTCCAATCTGTGAAGTACCTTCCAAAGGGTAGAAACAATCTACCATACTTTCAAACGACTACGATACCTTCCAAAGTTGAAAGTTTACTGGAGCCAGACCTCTTTGACGTACACTACCGTACCCTACTCTAGTCTGCCGTACCGTTTGATAACCCATTCTTGGATCTACCGTATACTCCCCGCTACCGTACCCCTACCGTACCTGGCACATAGCGATAATCAACATTGGTCGCTAGGGCGAGCGCAGCG
>CAVOJK010000181.1:0-38649 GCA_963695495.1 Hololepta plana | reverse complement strand
GATTCGGACTGAAATCGCCCACCGTTGAAGCATTTGAATTTCTCTTCTCATCTGAGCTGCGCCTACAGATGACTCGAAGAACTAGTCTGGAAGAGGGTTTCTAATTCAAATACTCGAAAAAGTGGGAAAGCCTTGTTCCAAGTCTGAAAAACTCGAAATGAACAAGGAACGAGTCTTTCGAAACCCTTGTTTGGAATAAGAAAAGAAGTTATACATTTTACACTGTTTCATTTCAATTATGAACATACATGCCTGAAACGCTTGACTAAGCCCGATACAAAAAATCTACTCCGAAATTAAATTTGTTCAAAAAATCGTTAAAGGATGTCGCCCACCAATGAATGACTGTAGTTCATATTAGTGTTCGTGAAACGATACACCAGTTTCGAAGCATCGCGAAACGAAGCTTCGTTAAAGATTGTGCAACCCGAACCGTTTTTCAACGTGAGAGGATTTTCACTCATGCCATAGTGTAAATCACACCCAACTCTATCTACCCTGAAATTTTCATCACATTTGGTGATAGTTGATTTTGATTGCCACCGGGCTCGTTGCACAAAAACTGAAAAGCGACCGAGTAGGGAGAGGGCCACGTGGAGGACTTGTGGCGTAGATTGTGTGCACGATGTGTGAATTAGCAAACCAATGGTTTGTGCGCACCACGAATTTACTACGACTCAGGTCCGAAAATCTTTAAACTCTCAAACGTTTGCACTTTAGGTTTCGAAGCTTCGTTTGGCCACGGAGAACGAAGTCTCTGTTTCGTTCGAGACGTTCGAAACATAGACCCTGTTTTTCTTGGTATGTTCTGATCCAGGAACTGAAAAGAGAAACTGCCGTTGGGTCCGATAGTACTTGGAACAATCGATTGGAAGAGAAGTTCTGCACTCTCCACTTGCCGGTGGACCCCGAAACTTCTTCCACCCTGAACGGGATGAGCCGGTCTCTGTTTCGAAACGTCTCGAACGAAACAGAGACTTCGTTTTCTGTGCCAAACGAAGCTTCGAAACCTAAAGTGCAACAGAACTGCGATTTCGATTGTCTCGAATCTGTTTCGAAGTCTCGTTTCACGAACACTAGTTCATATGCATCAGATTGAGAAAAAAATATGATTTGATTTGAAAAAAGAGAGCAAAACTTACAGTATGACAAAACTTGAGATAATTACATTTCTGTTTTCACCACTATTCTACACTATTTATTGGCAGTTGAATTTCCTCTTTGCGTGCACAGATACGCGACAGTGAAATAAAAGTGGAACCTATGTGATCGGCTCAGCGCGCTGTCTAAGTCTCTCGCGTGCTACATGTTATTTTGCCATCACTAGTCTTTCGCACGCGCTCTAAAGTGAGTCGACTGGCGACAACCTCTTCTAGACAGTCAACTCTACAGTAACCCTATTTGATGCTCTGTACAGAAATGTGTAAGGAAAAATCGGTTCTAGAATACGGTAGCAGATCATGATCTACGAAATTGCTGATCGACTTCTCACACGAAGTTATTCCATATGAGCCTCTATGTTGTTTTGATGGGTGACATCCTTTAACTCGAACTCACCTTCTGTATGGAGTAATGAAATATAGGCTGATAAGAGGTGAGAGCATCGGACAAAAACTAGCAATCTGGAATGGCGAGCACGAATTTGCTTTTTTGCATCAAATTTATTCCGTGCTTGACCTCTGAGTTGAAAACACAGGCAAGGCCGACCACAGTTCCCTGCGCTCTTTGTTCGGAACATTTCTGAAAAAAACTCACTATAATCATGCTATATTCTAGTTCTAGACTCCTTGCGATATCGAGAGCATATATTATGAATATAGTACCGCCAATTGAATAAAAATTGGCAAACAAGCGTGAACGGTCAGAGCCTGACCGTTGTGAGATAGAAAAATGTTGAACGAAATCCTCTCACATCGCACATTCTTTTACACATTTAGTGAACATGTGTTCTAAATTGCTGATTGTTTTGTGACCTTTGAAAAAAGTTTCAAAATATGTACACAGCTCCGTTGTAATTCGGATAATACTAGAGTTTGAGAATTGGAAACATGTCTGCAGAAAAATACCAACTTGGATAATTTTGGTGTGCATTGCTTGCGTCTTGAGTGACATTTGATCTGCTTTTCTGACAGTATGTGTAGTGCCTGATTTCCATTTGGTCTCACTTTGTTGCACAGGGCTTCATTATAGGTAAACTGACTTTGTATCTAATGAGCAATACAAAAATGTATGTAGAGAGAATAAGACACAGAGAGTAGAAAATGGGCACAGAAGCTCGGAGATCGTTGAAATTTGCATTACCTGGTGGGGGATCATTTAAGGGGGTTCGTATTCTCAGTTTCTTTTGCTGAACGGCTTTTTATTCGAAAAAAAAAGAAATTGTATCACCTGACAAATGCTGTGATGGTATTCTGTATTCTGGACGATTCACTCTCAGAATTTCTTGAAGCACTTCAATTGGACTCATAGCAAACAAGTAAATAGTCTGAAAGTACTCTTTATATTCAGGATTTCCATTGTTCTAAGACTTGTCATATATTTTTATCTTCAGCGGGAGTATTTGTTTTGTAACAAGATTCCCTCAGTCTACTCTGGAAAATGTCCCCACGGTAGAAACATGACTGAGCCACTCCCAGGCTGGAATCTTGGATGGGAAAGGAATTCCTCATGGATGATGGCAGATTCAGTTCCCAGGCTAGAAATATACACGATCCCATGGTGGAATCATGAGAAGCTTTTTTCGGTTTGAACTGCCGCCTTTCACTTTTCCCAGCCTTGAAACATGGATGTTTCTATGCTGGGAACGCTAACATATCGATCGCGCCTGAGATGTTGCATTTTTGCTTTTTTCGTTTTTCGACTTGCCTGTGCATTCTATTGTCATCTGTATCGAAGATTCATGTCAAATCATGATTTCATTATCGCAGAACCACACTCGGTCTGACTGACAAGGGAAGTTTGCGACCACTCCATAAATCCATGAGGAGTGACCTATGCCATTTGAAAGAGCGTGTGCTGTTTAGTATAAATCCACTCTCGAAAAGTGCCGAGTAGATCATTTTGGCGGTTCTGGGCGCCTCGGAAAAACAGTGTATTTTCGCTTGTCCCCCCCTGTGTTGAAGCCGCAATCGAGCAGCGAAATTGACCCTCTCATTCTCTTAGACAAGAGGGTCTCTCCTCTTGAATCTTCACAAGCAACGGTGGCGCAGTCGGCAGGAGGTTGGAAGTAGAAACAGTAGGTCCCGAGTTCGAATCCAGACAATGTGGAAACTCTTTTGCAAGATGATGAAAAACCAGGCTTCTCATATTTCTCCGTTGATCTCACTTTTTGCCTGTGGGAACAATTGATAAGTTGTCCCATTCGTTTTTCCCGCTTTCCATTACTTTTCTAGTGATTCATCCGCGGGTGATAATCCAACTTCTTGCTTTGTTTTTCAATGTGGTGCTTGTTGACTTCCTGATCTCACCGATGCGTCTCGCACCGAGAAGAACTTCTACAATCGCCTGCGTCAGCTGATCCTGGAAGCCGCCATCGATTAACTTGAAGTTAGTTGAAACCAATTTGGTCAAAATTTCAGAGGCTGAACACTGCAGATAGAGGAGAACGAGACCTGGTCCTGAACCTGGTCCTTACAGGACACCTCCGCAAATTTTGTTCTTGGAAGCGCCTCTCAAAGTTTGCCAATGCTTCAAGCCCTCGTTCTGTCGATGCCCAGGCTCATGTGCTAACGATTACTGTTTCCGCTGTTTTTTCATCGATTCGATTGTTCAAGATGAAAAAACCTTCTTGTTGAATAAAGTTTTTGAAAATTGCAAAAGAGTTTCCACATGGTCTGGATTCGAACTCGGGACCTACTGTTTCTAATTCCAACCTCCTGCCGACTGCGCCACTGTTGCTTGTAAAAATTCAAGAGGAGAGACCCTCTTGTCGAAGAGAATGAAAGGGTCAGTTTCGATGCTCGAATGCGGCTTCAACACAGGGGGGACAAGCGAAAATACATTGTTTTTCCGAGGCGCCCAGAACCGCCAAAAATGATCTACTCGGCACTTTTCGAGAGTGGATTTATACTAAACAGCACACGCTCTTTCAGATGGCATAGGTCACTCCTCATGGATTTATGGAGTGGTCGCAAACTTCCCTTGTGAAGCTGTTGAGGACAAGAGTGGAGGCTGAATGTGGGCGTAGCGAGGTGAATTTTGAAAACGTACTTTATGCGAAATGTACTAAGACGAAACTGAAATACTTGACAAATCGAGTGAAAAAACGAAAACTAGAGTGCAGCTTCTCGCCGGATCCATGCATCGGCGATGGACGAGCACTTGCGGGCCGAGTGCAGAGAGCCCCTGCAAGCGAATGTGAGGTTCACATTTTTTTCAAATCTCCGAAAAAACAGCATCCTGAATTGGCGCACCTGAACCCTTTTGGGTCTGGGTACCACAAGGCGCAAATGATTGAGATATGCTGACACAATAAAATATTACAACAGAGTCACATCGATTGCGGCTCTATCTTCACTGCCTCGATGCTCCACAGGGGCTGGACGGACATCATGATGAGCAAGTGCTGGCTGAAGGAAAAAAGTATCAGAAGTTTTTTACTCTGAAGGATTATCGTAAAACCTTCGGAGAAGGCAGAAGAGAAAACACTTTGCGAACTTGAGAAGGATTCCGTTCTTAGTGAGCATTGATTTTCAGAGAGCGAAGAAAATCACAGTGGAAAAATTCTTGAGGAAACGCATAATTTCCCGGAAACTTCTTCTCTCAATTGTATAGCTGATTCTTGCGAGAGCATTCGCGCTTTTCTATTTTCAGTTCAAAAAGGAAGACAAACCTTTCTCGGCGTTCAGGCACGCTTGACCTCGGCCATCGCCTCCATCCGCCTGCCACGAGACGCAGCAGACGGGTCTGATGAAACGTGAGTCTAATTTCGAACGATGAGACATGATTTATTCTCTCCCGAATACGTTCGTTCGATTAACCCAAACAGGAAGAAAAATTCACCTATTTAAATTCTCTCGGAGAACATTAGTTCACAGTGGACGATTTACTGTAGTCTTCTTAATTTTTGGACATTGAACTACGGACCGTCCGTCAAAATTATCATAAGAATTCACAAAATTTTCGAAAAAAAGTCGGCCAGAGAATGTTAATATTAACCTGGCAAATATACACTGAAATCACTCACAAAGACTGAAAATTCAGCCCAGCGTTGCACGCTGCTGCTGCTGCCAGGCCTCATCGACAAAGAGTGCGCGAGCCAAAATTCTACGTAAGTCTTCTTAATCATCCTACTTCAATTTTATAGGCAAAACTCGCTGGAACCTGAACCCTAGAAAAATCCAATTTTTGCAAGACAACATTATGGTTGATTTGAAAACGACAACCTGTTGTCTAAAGAGAAACCAAATAGGACTCATTCAACTCACACTAGAAAAAATTTCACCAGGCGATTTCTCTAAATAAAACATATCGAAAGAGGAGAATTGATTATTTTTCTGGGGAAATCTGGGCGCTGAGAACACACTGAAAGTAAACAAAGATAAAATCAAAACAAACTTGTCTCAGCAGTGGAGGCGCCGTCTCCCAATCGCCTGCTCGCGACGTCTGAATTTTCTGTTCGGAAGTAAGTCTCGTCTCTCACACATCCCGTTTTCCTCCAACACTGCGTTTGATAAAATTTGTGCTGTTTACTCTCAAATACGAAAGAAGTCAAGACGAAAAACAATTTTCATGAATTAGTGAGAGCGGCCTCGAAAGCTAAAACTAAATGGTTTTTTCAAAAATGACGGAAAAAATCATTTTTCCTCTTTCTCAAATTGGAAGTGAAGATGGGAAAGATCAGAACAAACTTTTCTCAGCAGCGCGAGCATTCACGCGCCATCGTCTCCTTCGCCCGGTCGTTGCATCTGAAGTTGCTGTTAGGAAGTGAGTCTTGTCTCTTACTTGTCCTTTTCTTTTTTCGAACACTTGCGTTGTGTTAGAGTGGAAAACGTATGGCAATCTCCAACCGAAGTCTTTGAACGACGTAAAAGGATGAAATTGAACCTTCAAAACGCCAACAAAATCGACGCTCTCACAGTCCATCATGGGGAACACTGCCAACCTGAGAAAATAGTGATATGAATCTGATATTGTGTGCCAGAAATTAGATTCAGCAAGTGTAAAATCGAACGATGGAGCTAATTTTTGAAGCAAAAACTCGCGAAACAAGAAAAATGATACATTCACTTTGCGATCACTCCAATCAATGCAGTTCATGTACTGTACAATGTTATTATTAACGGTCTGCACTCTACGGCTCTACAGTATGAGAATACAGTACTCTTCCAAAATTGCTGAGAAAATGAGCATCGATGATTCTGATCGAATTATTTCAGATTCGCCGATCAGCCAAGATGCATCGTTGGCAAGAAAGACTCGTTTTGCTGTGCAACAAAGAACGCAATCATCGTCGGCAAGGATGGAGATGATTTTGGAGATTCGTGGACAATAAAGTTATGATGAGATTGTTGTTTCCTTTGCATATCAGTTCAATCACGTTTTCCATGCAATTCTTGTTGATTCCCTGTTGTTGCGAGTTTGAATAAAACGATATGATCATGTGATTGTTCTAGAACAAATGATAGCAACCATCGAAAGTGATTCAATGCGAAATCTAGGCATGTTTTCAGCCTGGGAAAGAATTTGGCAACTTGCCAAAACTCGATTCCCAGCCAAGAATCATGAGTTTCCCATGGATGGGTGGGGGATCGACGCGCATCCATGTTCCCATCCATGGGAATGAGGCAAAAACATCATGATAATCTTAGCTCGTTTCCAGGCTGGGGGAATCCATGTTTCTACCGTGGGGACATTTTCCAGAGTAAAAGATATTTTCGGGAAGTACCTTTAGATGAGCTAATTTCATGCAATAAAGTTGAAGAATGAATATTTTTTCAGGATTATTCAGTCATTTGGAAACGGTTACCATCCGTAGATTGAGCAAAATTACTACTATTTCCAGTTAAGTCTACGGATAAAGTTTATTCCCGGACACTGATTGTTTCCACTTTTCCTCACCATCATGATCAGAGTTGGAAGACATGCGCAGATACAAATAATACATAGCATTTGCTTTGTGAGCAGGTATTGCGATAAGAGCAGAAGCCTCAACTTTGTTTTCATCATTGAAGAACTCATCCCTCTTGTAATGTCCATGCCACTCTCTCTCTCTGTCTGTCACTCGAAAAGCTAGTTTCCTCATGTCATCAAACCCGAAAATTTTATGTGAAGAATGAGAAACATGGTTCAGTCCTAGCTTCACTATAGAGGAGCAAAGAGAACTTACCTAGAGAGAAAAGATACGCACAATATTGTTGTTGACCAGTATGCAAAGAGTAGAAGCAGTGTATGACACGTGTAGCATGCTTGCGGCGATACAAAAGCCTCTGCAAGCTATAACGAATGCGGGCGGCAGTGGTATCATTCTGGAACGAAGCATGAGATCGAAAAACATCGGAAAGTTACAATTGTCAATTATTGGACAAAATAAACCCTATAGCTCTTCCAGTTCATTCTGTGGACATGAAGGATTTTTTGTCTGAGAATTGATAACTGTAACTTCCCAAACAATCGATACATCTTTTTTTCAACATTTTCCAACGTAGAGAGATGAACAACTCTGACAAATGAATCAACTCAGTTGGTGATCTCTAACACCTGAACTAGCTGATGAACCCAAGGTTCCGAATACGACTCCTCTACTCACCGTGCCATAAGCGAAAACGTCGATAAATTGTACCGACAAATCACATATTGCTGTGAATTTCAGCAGCAGCGAATACACCTGTAAGAAACAAAGTTTGAGAGTTTACATGGAATTGTTTTTCGCAAAAGTTCACCACTGGAATAGTTTTATCACTTCATTCATATTTTATCATCATTCAATCAAGAATCTTCGTCCATTCAGGCTTGTTCCTGGTTGAAAGACAAAGCATTTGCTTCAAAGAATTCAAAAAAGTGAATATACTTTGAGCATCTGCGGAGTAGCTGTATGATAAGCATAGAGGCTGAAAATATTTAATAGCGCACCAATAGTGCACAAAGTGACATGTAGAATCTCAGCGACCTGTTAGAAAAGTAATGTGCAAAAATTGCTCGAGGTAGCGGTCAATCTTCCGAACCATGGATATACTCTACCACACAACTACTTAACTCTTGTAAATTCTCACAATTTGCGCCCTCAAATATGTAGCCGAGAATAAAAAACTCCCGCAACATCAAACCACATACTGTCTAGCAATAAGACCTGGAATCAACAAAAGAGTGGACATTCAACAGACCGTATCCGTATAACTGCCGTCTGTGTAGACTACAGCGACTACATCCGTTAAATTGTCTTCTGCATCCATCACAGCGTTTGTTGTTGTACTATAGAGAATTTCTTATTATTAGTGTTTGAGAATCTAAAGGCTGGTGCATCAGATACGCAGCGTCCTGTTCACTTGGTCTATCGTCTTGGAACGTCGAACTCTTGCCATCCAAGCTGTCTGGTAGTTCACATGTGCTTTCATGCGGCCTCCTGACATGACCTCTAGATCGTGCAAGAAGAGAACACACCAGTCTGTCTTTTCCAAGACGACAGACCAAGTGAATAGGACGCTGCGTATCTGTCGCACCAGCCTTGAGATTCTCAAACACTAATACTTGCGCATCAGGCCAAACTATTCAGCACAACTTCACATGAGTAATTTGACACTGGGGATGCAACACATCTGACGATACACTGTTTGTTTATAGATGGATGAGCGAGAAGTCAAAGTTATCAATAATACCGCCTCGCAGTTGTTATGATAGTCAAGGTAGTAATCTTTGGCTGCCAAGTTTCCACAGCTTGGAACTGTCTACAGAGACTACAAATTTGTAATTGCACATCTTGCTGCAGTAGGAAATTGTCACGTGTGTGTGCTTGTACAAATAAAAGCTGAAAAAGACAGTGATCACATAAGTGTGTGCAAAAAACTCGAGCTCATTGGGGATAGTTTCTTCATTCGAAAAAGTTATGGATAATGCCCCTGACCACTTCACGCTTTTTCTGGTGCGTGGCTCGTAGCGAATGGGAAAAACTTGCAATAATAACTAAGCTGGATCGCTGTAGAATAGAAATATGGAAGTACAGAAACAGAAGCCAGTTGTTTCTCCTCTTCCGATAGGTCAGAACGAACAGTTCGAGAGAAACAGTTTCTGGACTAGCGGATCTGTTTCAGTTCCTTTTGCTTTCCAGTTTTCAGTATCGTGCATTTTCTACATGAATTTCCCAAAAGATGCAGTGTCCGCCTCTAATTGTGATTGAGAGTAACGAAGACTGCCCATCAGCCGGGTTTCAATAGTTGAACAGGCAATCTATGGAAAAAAAAACGGTTAGTGTTCTTGTTTATGAATTTGAAACGTCCTATCCACATTTCCACCCGCTGTGGAATATAACTCAAGCCGTTGTCTGGACAATAGAATGTACTTATTGTCGGGGGCTGAGGTAAAAAATTTGACACCGTTGAAATTTCCCACTGTGTAGTGGGTGTACCCTCTGGCAAGTGTGGGGTTGAGCATGAAAACTGTACACGTGGCGAGCACACTAGATACTCTCCCCTCACTTTCTTACTCTCCCACTCTCCCTCTCTCTTCTCCCAGTCTCTGCCTCCGGGTGTATCTAGTCTGCTCGCCACGTGTACAAAACTAGAGGGCTGTCATACTCAACCCCACGCTTGCCAGAGGGTACACCCGCTACACAGTGGGAAATTTCAACGGTGTCAAATTTTTTACCTCAGCCCCCGACAATACGTGTAACTCTATTTTTCATAAAGCAGATCAAGAGCCCAAAACGCTATGTGTAAGACGCAGAACGCTTTTATATTTGGTATTTTTGAGCATGATTACTTTTCGATAGTTGAAAGCTCAACTTCGTAACGTCTGAAAAGAACATTTCCAGTTAAAATTTGCTGATGTCTTTTCATCCTGGACAAATGAAGGAGAAAACGCAGGAATCTCGCTCTCCTGTTTCTATCAGGAGAGCGGGATGAGCGTGAAGCAATTGCAAACGTAAAAAGCTGTACCGTAATTATCTCGACTTTGATTAGTGTACAGTGTCTCTCTTTCCTCTCACTCGCTCTTTCGAATTCTTCCGATCTCTTTTTCTCACTTCAACTACGAGCGGGCAAAACTTGGAAGGGAGCCAATGTGAAGACGATGACTGGATGGTGAAATGATTCAGCAATCTGTTCTGCATCGTGTCGACGTCATGTGATCTTGGAACTGCAAATTTCCGTTCAATATTCTCGAGAGGACTCACTCACACTCACAGACGTGTTTCTACGGGCCTTGCAGATTGATGGGTTATTTCCACCCCAACTCACCATGGAGAACCGGGAGGGAGCGCAGAAATCTCGCTCTTCTGTTTTTCGGAGCTTTTAAGTGTGAGGAACAGATTTCGAACTCTACTTCAGAGCATTTGGAAACGAAGAAAGCTTTACCATGATCATGTTGACTTTGAGTTTCGTACAGTACACTGTGGGTCTCTTTCTACTCTCTCTATTCCGTTCTCACTACGGTGTTTCTTCTATTCTCAACTACGAATGGGCTAAATTTTTAAGGGAGCCATCGTAAAGACGATGACTGGACGGTGGAATAATTCAGCAATCTGTTCTGCATCGTGTCGACGTCATGTGATCTTGAAACTGCAAATTTCCGTTCAATATTCTTAAGAGAAAAAACTCACAGACGTGTTTCTACGGGCCTTGCAGATTGATGGGTTGATTCCACCCCAACTCACCATGGAGAACCGGGAAGAGAGCGCAGAATTCTCGCTCTTCTGTTTTTTAGAGCTCTCAAATGTGATGAACAGATTTCAAACTTCACTATGGAGCACTTGGAAACGAAGAAAGCTTCACCATAATCGTCTTGACATCGAGTGTAGTACAATACGCTGTGGGTCTCCTTCTAGTTTCACTATTCCGATCTAGGTACGGTAGTTCTTCTCCGCTCAAATACGAGTGGGCTAAACTTTGGAGGGAGCCATCGTAAAGACGATGACTGGATGGTGGAATAATTCAGCAATCTGTTCTGCATCGTGTCGACGTCATGTGATCTTGAAACTGCAAAATTCCGTTCAATATTCTCAAGAGAATTAACTCACAGACGTGTTTCTACGGGCATCGCAGATTGATGGGTTATTTCCACCCCAACTCACCATGGAGAACCGGGAGGAGAGCGCAGAAATTTCGCTCTTCTGTTTTTTAGAGCTCTCAAATGTGATTAACATATTTCAAACTTTACTATGGACCACTTGGGAACGAAGAAAGCTTCACCATAATCGTCTTGACATCGAGTGTAGTACAATACGCTGTGGGTCTCCTTCTAGTTTCACTATTCCGATCTAGGTACGGTAGTTCTTCTCCGCTCAAATACGAGTGGGCTAAACTTTGGAGGGAGCCATCGTAAAGACGATGACTGGACGGTGGAATAATTCAGCAATCTGTTCTGCATCGTGTCGACGTCATGTGATCTTGAAACTGCAAATTTCCGTTCAATATTCTCAAGAGAAATAACTCACAGACGTGTTTCTACGGGCCTTGCAGATTGATGGGTTATTTCCACCCCCAACTCACCATGGAGAACCGGGAGAAGAGCGCAGAAATCTCGCTCTTCTGTTTTTAGAGCTCTCAAATGTGATGAACAGATTTCAAACTCTACTATGGAGCATCTGGAAACGAAGAAAGCTTCACCATAATCATCTTGAATTCGAGTGTAGTACAATACGCTGTGGGTCTCCTTCTAGTTTCACTATTCCGATCTAGGTACGGTAGTTCTTCTCCGCTCAAATACGAGTGGGCTAAACTTTGGAGGGAGCCATCGTAAAGACGATGACTGGATGGTGGAATAATTCAGCAATCTGTTCTGCATCGTGTCGACGTCATGTGATCTGGAAACTGCAAATTTCCGTTCAATATTCTCGAGAGAAAAACCTCACAGACGTGTTAATACGGGCCTTGCGGATTGATGAGTTATATTCCCACCACAACTCACCAAGGACCGAAAAAACAGCGCAGAAATCTCGCTCTTCTTTTTTGGAATATATCAAAAATGAGTAGCAGAAACCAAACCTAAGCCCAAACATTTGAGAATGAAAAAAGCTCTATCGTGATCTCCTCGATTTTGACGCGAGTACAGTAGACTGTCGGTCCTCCCCCCCCCTCCACTTTGCTTGTCAGTGCAGTCTGTCAGGAGAGCGAGCAGGTGTTCTACAGGCTCCACACAAGCTCACTAGTTTTTCCTCACCCCAACTCACCATGGAGAGCCGGGAAAAGAGATCTCGTTCTTCTGTTTTTTTAAACAGATACCAAGCTTCACCATGAAGCATTGCATACGAAGAGTTCTAAAGAGTGGGCGATTGTGAGCTTCGACTTGTTCACGCGCGAGACACCTCTGCATGGTCTCTCTCTCTCTCTCTCTCTCTCTCTCTCTCTCTCTCTCTCTCTCTCTCTCTCTCTCTCTCTCTCTCTCTCTCTCTCTCTCTTTCTCTCTTTCTCTCTTTCTCTATAGGAACAGCGCCGAAACCGTTGTTGTTCACATGAACCTTTATACTGTGCATACTTTTAGTATTTAAAGATTGTGCAACCCGAACCGTTTGTGGATAGGAAAAGGATTTCACACATCCTAAGACAATGACCAGCCCAAGCTCTATCTCTTATTGGATTTTTTTCACCATTGGTGATACTTGATTTTTGGTGCTAGAGTGCCAGACCTAATCAAATGGAACAAGTAGAGACGCAGACTAGAAGATGTGCGCACGGTCTCCCCTCTCTCGGTCATCGCTCTCTCATTCTCTTCCCGAGATGGTGTATTGCGTGGTGTATGGCTCTGTGTGAATTAGCAAAATAATGGTTGTTGCGCACCATGAATTTACTACGACTCGGGTGGTAAAATGTTTAACTGTTCATTAGTGTTGTTATAGCGGGACGCGGGATTCCAGTTTTATTCCATGTCCCGCTTTTGTCCCGCAATGCGCGGGACTTTCTGCAAAACTGAAATATGGCAGAAGTCCCGCAGAACATGGAAGTCCCGCATTCCTGGACTTCCAGTTTTATGAACTTCCTTCTTCGAGCGAAGACCACTTTTCCCTTCTAAACTCGATTATAAACTTCATGAAGCAATTCATCCTGTTATAATGTGGCTGTTTGGAACAGTGGTATAGACTCTTGTATACAAAATTGCTACATCAGGGTTCAATTCTTTTGGAAAGTCGTTGTATTTTGCATCTTTCACACAAGAAAAGCAGACCAATTTGTCCCGCATTCGTCCCGCGCATGCGCGGGATTCCATCGGAAAACTGAAAGGCGCGGGACGTTTGCAAGAAAACTTCAAAGTGCAAAAGTCCCGCGCATATAGCTTTTTTTCACTCTGTCCCGCGTCCCGCTATAACAACACTACTGTTCATATAAACAAATAATCTCTCTCTCACTCCCTCTCACTCTCTCTCACGCACACTCTCTCACTCTCTCTCATACACACACACACTCTCTCTCTCTCTGATAAAATTCGCACTTTCGGGCGAATGACATTCACACAACACGACATTGGTGCAGCCAACTGTTGTGACGCTAATGAGTGACTAGCAAATCGAGCGAACGACCTCATTCGCTTTGATATCTCTCCTATAAAAGTGCTCTAGTGGACACGCCAAAAAACAGAACAATAGCAAAACAATCTCCATTCTAAAAATGTTCATTCACTGGGATTCTACTTTATTCTTTCTTCCTTCAAGGCCATTTGCGACTGAAGTTTGGCATTATTGGAACGTATTCTTTGCAAGTGCAGACTCCACTTGCGCAGACGATATCCATTTTCTGATATTATAACTTTACTTTATCGCCAACACGATTTCTTCACAGGGTTGTTCATTGGTCACCGCCACTTTCGCTTTAGTCGGTGAGAAACTTGTCCGAAATGAAACGACACGTGGATCACCATTTTCGGGAGTACGACGAAATGACAAATGGACAAAAGGACAGAAAACGACAGAAGCCAATAACTCGCCTCAGGGTTGACCAATTCAGTCGATGACTAGCTCATTCGATTCCTTATGACAATACCAATTAGAGACCGTAAAAACGCAATTTTTCGCGCCACAGGGACATGCGTCCAAACTCGTTTTCGAAAACTGTAATTAATAGTCCGTCCTGAGGCTATGAATCTGAAATTCGGGATGTGCGGTAACATCAGTATTATGAATCAATCTACCAAGTTTGACGATCATAGCCCCAGGACGAAGTGAGATATTAATTACAGTTTTTTGAAAACGAGTTTGTACTCATGTCCCAGTGGCGCAAAAAATTGCGTTTTTTCGGTCTCTAATACCAATCCGGTCAATCTAATCAGAACTCATGGAAATGAGTTTGAACGGACTCGGAAAGATGCCCGAGGCATAAAAAACGCACAGAAATACATTTTCCGTTTTTTCTTGGCAGATTCTGAATCCCTCAGTCATGAGGATTCCAAAAAGCTATCATTCGATGGATTTGGTCAACCCTGAGGCAAGTTATTAATTTTTGTCCATTTGTACATAGGTCCATTTGTCCGCCTTCCCCATTTTCACTGAAGAACCATAGTTCCAGCCCAAACATGAACAACACAACTTGGAGGCGGGATAAAATCTGATTTTCATGTAACCAATAGCTGTTCGCTAAATTGAATTACTACGTAGAGTTTATACAAATTGTATTATAGAACTGAAATTCGAAAAAGTTACCAGATTACTTTTTAAAAATATACGATGTTGATGTTTGGACTGAACTATGATTCGGACTCCAGAAATAACTCACCCAGCGATGACACGATTTTTGGGTTTTCTTACAGTCGCTATCAGATAATGATTCTTTATAACATTTCTCTTCACCGCCAAGAGGAGATGTCTCGATCACAGAAGGGAGCAAAACTAGAAGAGTCAAGAAAAGAGTCAGTTTCATTTCTAAATTTGATCGAATTTGATCGTCGACACCATTTATAGGCTTGATTCATGTTTCTTGGTAGAAAAAAACTGACAACAAAAAAGTCAAACCGGAACGGGAGTAGAAAACTTCCGTGTCGATGTTAATTCATAATAGCGTGGCCAAAACGCGGAACAGCTAAAAGTTCTAAAGAAGGAATGGAAGGTTTAAATGTATTTTCAGTAGTGATTAATCGTTGAGCAGGCATGTTTCGGAAATATGTCAAAAAACTAAGTATAAAGTAGGGAGGGCCATCGATAATTTGAACTCCATTCTAACAACACATTTCATGTGCTATCAGTAGAAAAATGGCGTGAAAAGTTCATTGAGCGTATTCATTTTTCTGTGAAATCAATAAAAAAAAATGTTTTGAAAAATGGTGATTTATCGAAAAACACGGGCACCCATGACCATGGCCATCGGCACATACAGTGACTTTCAAAGAGAAAAAAACAAAGAGTGCAAAATCTATATGATGTCTTTGCTACGGCCGTGGTGCATTTTTACGCAAGTCAAAACCATTCTGGCATGAAGAAACAGTTAGTACGCGCCAGACAAGGGCCCGACTCTTTCGTGCTGGAGCGTCTGTTAGGCCAGAGCGACTACAGTACTTACGATACTGTAAGAAGATGAACGAAAAGTTCAACCAGCTCGGCCCTCTAGTATAAAATGATTTTTCTATTCAGAGCCATTCGATCAGACTGTCACTATGTACTTACTAGAGCATATTCCTCCTATATTCTCCCCTGTTTACATTTGTCTAGTATTTATAATTTATCTACCGCTTACGCAGCAAAATGGACAATGTAAAATATGAAAAGTGTAATGTATTAGGTTGAACAGAAAGTCCTGTCGCCTGTGACCACATTGACTTAAGAGGAAAAAACCAAAGGGAAAAAACTACGATGGGATTCGAACCAGTGACATTCTGTTCACTAACCTATCCGCCTGCCAGCTGAGCGCATTATATCTTGCGCATTCGGTCTTGGCACATTCTTTTGAATCAGTACATTTTGTTTTGCTATATAAAGTGGGAGGATAGCGAGAGTATGTGAAATCGATTGTCAAACAAAGCAAGAACAGATCAAGAACGAGACGAAAAACAACAAGGCGATGGTTTTTAAAAAATAAGCTTGATCAAGTTTGGAGCGAACAGAGAACTGCTGACAATGAGAGTCCGTATCACACTTATTATTTACTTTGCACTTAAAACATAGTGCGTCAGATTTTCCTGTTGACTTGGTCTGTCTTCTTGAAAAGACAGACTTGTGTGTACCCTTCTTACACAACCTAGAGGTCATGTCGGTAGTTCACTTGAAACAACATGTGAATGTGTCTTGAATGTGTTTTATGTGTATTGATGTAAAAAAATTGCAAAATGGATAACAGTTGTTTGAGAATTGTGAGATACTCCAAGAAAACACATAAAGCCATTGCCAATACCTCAACAATCTTGGAATGCATAGATCGAGTTTTGACTGACATTTGATGAGACTTATCTTTGAGGATTATGAGAACCTGATGAATAGAATATTGGAGAAGGTCGATTCCAAGCACACACAAATTTTGCACAAGTTTTCAATGAAGATTATGTGCATTTCGGATGAAAAGATTGGTGTGCATTGCGGACTTACCGTGAAACAAGAACGTTGAATGAATTCTAAAGTTCAGTCATTCATTGACGGTTGTGAGATCATGAAACGTATCCCAAGTGAAAACTCCAGCAGGATGACTGAATTATGCCAACTTTGTATCTGCCTATTAGCAGTAGACAGAATACAAGAGGCGTATAACAACAGAGAAGGTATATTGGTATTGAAGCACGCAGATCTTTGAAATCCTTGTTACCTGGAAAATGTTTCATGTTTTTTGACTTTCGAGACTCAAAAATCAGCACCAAAAACTCAGTACTCAGTTCAAGGCAGTCTACGTTCGTTTCTTGAGAGTGCGTTCATTAGAATTCTGAGAACTGGTACCGCAAAGGTGTTGTGTAGGAATTTTGTATTCCGGTCGGTGGACGCGTAGAACTTCCTGTAGCTCTTCTGGAGAACTTCGTGCCATTACGAACATGGACTGGAAGACAGAATTCTCGCATTTTTTCTTTTGCTCATTTGTTTCTGTCTGGTCATTTTCAATTCGTATGTGGTATTTGTTCTTGTCTCACTGTGTCTCACAAATGTGTATTATTTTTTCAATTATGCTTTTCCCAACCCGTCGGATTTCCTTTTTTCTCGCTCACCATAAGAATCATTGTCGGTAGACACATCGAAAATGAAGATAACGAAACGAGAAGCCGAGAGAGCTTGAATCCGTTCAACAGAAACCATCTGGAGCATGTGAGAGCCTCCAAACCAATGAGAAAATCAACACTCAGAAAATCAGAGCAGATGTCGATTGTCATCCAAAATATTCCCGACTGATTCATCCGGAGGTGTTGAGATGTTATTGTAAGATGTTATTGAATCAACTTGGTCTGAGCCAAAAACACCGAGTTCGCCACGCGACGAAACACTAACATCCGCATATTGTAGTACCCAACCTTAGGAGCGTTCTGTTGTATACACTTGTCAAGTTGTTTGAATGAAAGAAAGAAAAAAAAAAGAAAATGCATGTGTTGGATTGCGGTACGAACTGTTACATTGGAAGTCACTGTTTCGCACTGTGTCAAACTCTTAACCATCGTAACTAAACGTTCAAGTAGTGAAAAGCCATCAAATTTGTAGTAGTCTACTAACCTGAACCAGAAAGAGCAGCAAAGTAGACTGATCGAGCAAAATAAGAACAGGACCATGGCTGCATTGCCTATAGTACAGGCCGAAAAGGTGGGCCCACTTTTGCAGTTTCCGGAAAATAACGAAGGATGGTGAGGTGAAAATAAAACCTCATTCTCTGCTTGAAAGAGGCCGATTTACGAGCTCATTTCGATATTGGGTTGAGAGAAAGGTATATTCTTGCGCTCCAGATTTTTATTTTGACGATTCATAATGCAGCGCCAGCAGGGTACCTTCCCCTGAATTCTGCAGCTCCACGTGTCTCTTACAGAAAAGTGTTCGGTGTGCCACTTTGTGCATGTGAATTTGCACAAAGAGAGACACCAAACACTTTTTTGTAAGGAGTACACAATTCAGGGGAAGGTACCCCGCTGGCGCTGCATTATGAATCGTCGAAATAAAAATCTGGAGCGCAAGAATAAACCTTTCTCTCAACCCATTATCGAAATGAGCTCGTAAATCGGCCTCTTTCAAGCAGAGAATGAGGTTTTCTTTTCACCTCACCATCCTTCGTTATTTTCTGGAAACTGCAAAAGTGGGCCCACCTTTTCGGCCTGTACTATATATAACAAGCTAGGGGCGACAACAGTTTACACGGGCCATGGCCAGCAATTACAAAAGAAGGCGGAATGGGCATCAACCTCAAAAAACTTTTAAATTGTATTCCTGCTCCGAGATCAACTTCTCTGCTATAGCAGATCAACACATTTCTTCATCACTTCGTTTTCGATGAAGAAAGGCACAAAATGATTGCTGACAGCTGTGTTTAAATCAAGATATATCCCATCTTCAAAGCTCACCTGCCCATTGTAAACAGATCAGCTAGAGCTGTGAACAAATCAGAGACGGCTGAAAATTTGAGCAGTAGAGAATAGAGCTGAGAACCAGTTATCCAGTGTGCATTCGGATAAAACTCAGCTTTTCCACCTTTTCACAGGTGGACATTGGGAAAAAGGTAGGCTAACTTTTTTGCTAGGTCTGATCATTTTGAGTGCTCTCACACCCGACCGCGACGCGTTGACCGCATTTCTCTGACCCAACCTTCACTTGTCTCTCACAACTGAAGATACTCACTTCCAGAGCTTTTGGAGTGCTTTTGTAGAAGATATAAAGGCTAAATCCGGATAGCAGTATTCCGAGTGAACAGATGAAGCCGTGGAGAGCTTCAACGATTATATCAGTAATATTATCAATCATGAATCGATCGGAAGCCATCTTGATCATAAACTCTGAATTCGAACTATTGTATTCGATATGTTGGAGAGAAGCCTTCATGATCCGGCGAATGAGTCATCAAGAGAAAACCGGTTGTAATTGAGGTTACTTACGCGCCAAGAAGAGAATTGTGCAGAAATTCGAACTAGTAGAATGAATGAAAAAAGAAAACAATATCGCTAGAATATAGAAGGACGTTCCGAACAGAGCGAATGGAGGAGTAGTTCTGACGGTGAGAAAAAAACTGAAACAGACACAGCTTTAAAGGGTGGTGTTTGGCTGCTGTGGTTTTGCATTCAAAAGCGACGTATGCAAAACTTCATCTAGGCGAACACCACAATTTTTTTATCTCATTCTCTCCAAGTGACAGCTTCTTTCTCTATCTGTAGAGGTTCTTTGTGTTGTTGACTAGAGCACTATCCTAACAGCTGGCTCCTTCCACCTGTCATGAGTGAGGGGGTGCCAGATCCTTTAACCACGCCGCGCTCAGATATTCTGTTGATGTAACCATGACAATCCAACTGATAGCTCATCTTGACAGTTTTGATCATTTCGAGAGAGGCGCTCTCTACATGGCTATAATATAGTCGGCCGAGAGCCGTAAGTCCGTCCGGCTGCAGTTGACACAGAAGAACGGCCAAGAAAAGACCGACTTTTGCATTGAGTAGTCGACTATATAGAGTGGTTCTCTTTCGACTCGCAATGCGCTTTTAGAAAATACTCGCACGCTACAAAGAGTACAACATGATAACAATGTACAGTGATTTTCGATATGTTTACTTGGTTATGACAGGAATGGGTGTGACAACTTTTTCTCCAGAAGAGAATGTTGACTGGATCATGTAATTAGGAAGATACAAAAACAAAGATACGATGATAATAGCACGTACGAGCATGTTATTATCAAAACATCCATACAATGTCGGTATAATGAAGTCATACGGGAAGAAAATGAGGAGAAAATCATGGAAAAGAAGAAGAATACACACATGCATGAGCAAAACGTACAGCAGCTTTGTTGGGAAAAATTTCTGCTTTGTTGGGAAAAAAGTTCATGAAATCATATGATTGGATTTATCAATCTAGCATAGCAGTATTTTCCTAAATGAAAAGCATCCTAATACGTTGGATTGACGCATTTGCACTGTGCCTTTATGCAGATGCCTTTGGACTGAAAAGATCCATATTACTGGGAGGGGACGAACGTAGGGTTACTTTTTTTAACAACTTAGTGACTAAAAGAAACCTTTAGTTGTAGGGAATATCGATTCGAAAAATGGAAAATTCAGTTCTCTCCACTCTTACTCACCATTGGAAAACACCCATAATCACATTGTCCATTGTCATTGCAATTGTGCACAGGAGCAGAGTGAGTTATAGTAATCACCATTCCAAGGAGAAACAACAGACTGAAGAAGTGCGCTGTGTTCATTTCAACTAGACGATTATGTTCTATTCGAACGCTCCTAGCTTATTTGAACACAGTGTCATTTCTCTCATTGTCAAGAAAAACTCACATTTTTGTTTTCTCCCAGGCAAAAAAAATGCATTTGGAGTGGGTGTCACATCTTTCAAACATGCTTGTTTCAGAGGCTCGTTTTCATACATGAACAAAACCGTTTCTGTTCATAATGTTTCCAGAGAAGCTAGAGTATATTGCGAAATTAAAAGTCTGCAAAACCTTTTTCTATCTTCTTTCTCTGTTTCTTTCTTTTCGTGAACACTCACATGAACAACAGATTGACAAACAATTTTTTTCCAAAACAAACAAAAGACCAACGAAAACACTTATCGGGAACTTCATTTTTGTCTAGCTCTACTAATACAAATGTTATGTGTCACAGTAGCATTATGTATAGTGATGGAAGAGTTTCTGCTCTTCTTCTTGTGCAATTTATGGAAGAATCTCTTGAAGACTCGTCTAATAGGTTGCCTGCAAATTTGAAATTCTTCTGATATAATTGCCCAAGAGCCGTGAATCCGACGGATTTCACTTGAGACAGCTAGGTGGCTTCTACAGTCTTCTGGTGAAATTGGTTGTTCTAGTGTCAGATTCGAGAACTACGGCTCTCAATCGACTACAAAAGAGGAATTTGTTACCTGTAACTTTTTGTAGTGAGTACGAGTGTTGTAGAGTGCACCAGTGAATGGAACATCATGACTTGTATGGTTAGAATAGAGGCAACTAGAAAATTATGAAACTGGGGTTTGTTCCATGTATTCCTATATTTTTGATTTTTACATTGCTCGTTGATAAGAGCCTTTTTGAGTGTTTTTCAATCCACTTTTAGTTCGAGAATCGTTATGTATTTTTTGATAGTGAAATTTTTTATCTTTCTGATATGAACGTTTCTCTGCAGTGTTCCCAACAATGATCGGAGAATAAGCTAACCATCGTTCTCAACTTGGAACATGTATAGTCCGACTAGAGTGAATAGCGGAATGACAATGAAGCAAATAGGTATCGCAGCCTGTACTGTCGAAACTCTCGTGCAGCGTTCTCACGATATCGCACTCAGATTTCCTTTCGATTTTTGAGTAGCAATTCACAACGAATTCCGGGACAAGAAAGCTTTTCATAGCGGAATTTGAAATTGAATAATCAGAAAAATGCTGAACGGCGGACCCTCTTTAATCCCAACACCGACAATGTGAAGCGAGTGTGTTGAAAAACGGAGCAATTTTGCGCAGCTTTTCTCAATTCTAGATGAATTCTTCTTCTACAAGTAAATAATTCCAGAGAACACATCTGCTGTCTCAACAATACTTTGACAGGAAACTCTCCTTTCCCGCCAAACATTGGTGTCCTAGACTACACGACCCACACGTCCGCTCTTTCATTCAGAGCGAACAAAGAAAATGGCTCGAGACGGGTTCAGTTTTTGTTCTCCACAAAATAGATGACAGATGTTGGACTCAAACAAAACTGCAGAAGAAAAGGATCAGAATAGACACATTCTCTGTGTTAGCTCAGGACCACCCAGGTCAGAGTCTAGAAAACTTTTCATAGCCGCAGAAGAAGCTTAGAGTCTGTCTCCTTTCCAGAGAGTGGAGTTTGTTTTCACAAAAGTGCTGCCGGGAAAATATTGAGTGGAAAATTTGCTTTTTGAGAATTGGGCTAAATAACGTTCTGTTCCTGGTAGAGTTTTTCAATGAAAATACCATCTGCACCACTTGGAACAAATCGAATTTTTCCGAGTAATTAATCAGAGTTTCCGAATTCGGAACCCTAGTCTTGAGTGAACACAACTTTCAGTTTTTACTCACTTGTATGATTAGTGCTCTGAACATCATCATTTGATATTTTGAAGCGACGCTGGAATGACAAGTCGTTATACGTATCGAATAAATTGTATGACCTGTAGAGAGTACTCAATTCGTATGAGCACCAAGAGAGATTCGTCCAAATTACTGTATACGCATGCCAGGGACAATTGTACACAATTTCTGTGATGGAAACGTTTTCTCTATTAGTTCTCTTTGATTCATTGTTTGAAAGATCTTTGTATGAGAGAAACGTGCGTCAAGAATGTAAAATGCTCAAATCATGGTCTCTATGAGACCGGAGTGACTTGTTCTGTTATTCGAGACTCATGTGAGAGTCTTAAACATGTGTTCCATCAAACATGCTTCTTATTATTTTTCCATCAAAAAAACAGTTGACCTGCTAACGCGAGCACAACCGGGACTCCAATCGAGAGCGAAAATATTATCTGAGAAGATGTTTTGCGGGTCTTGTGAGATTTATCTCTCTTCACATTTATGATTTACAGTGAATGAGAATCTGAAAACACAAAAAAATGAAACGATAAAAGTATACCTGTAGTGGTAGCTGAATAAAACCAGGCCGATAGCAGGCCAATTTGTTCGTGAGCGGTAGCATAGTGTGGTTATTGCGAAAATGCTGAAAAGCGAAACATTATTACAAAAAAAGAACAATTTTATTGCGGAAATTGCTCACTGCAATCAAAGAAATGTGTAAGCGAAGAGAATTTAAAAATAATGAAGCAGTCAAAAAATGTGTAGGGCAAGAAGAAGTTACCTCTACGATGAAAACTTCTAAATCCATTGCATCCATAGACGATAACAAGAGCGGCAAACAGTGTGACGCTACGTATAACTGCAGTATCGGTTTCATTCTAATAGGGTTCCGAATTCAAGTACGCTTTCAAGTACACGAAGAGACGGAAGCCTTGTTCTAAGTCTGAAACACTTGAACCGAACGAGAAATGAATCAAACTTTTTGCGTTCTTGGAAGCGTACTTGAATTCGGAACCCTTCATTCTAACAAGTTTCGTATCTGTAAAGATTGATTCAGTTTGCTCGAAAGTCCCGCTCAAACCAAGTTGAACATTCCAGAAAAAATCACCTATCGATATTTTCGAAAATTTTTTCGAAAATTTCGTCCGCTATTTTCCACATTAGCACCAAAAATCTGGCTGAATACTCACCGAGAAGCAAATGTATATCGTACTGCGTACGTAGAGTCCAACAGTTGGTGATGGTAGACTGACCTGAGAAACAATCAATAGAAATGGAAAACGAGAAAACCGGTCGATCACCATGAGAGCAAAAAATTTTCGAAAAAGGTTTTCCACAATACAAAAAATTCAAATCTGATTGGTTGAGAAATTGATAGTCATTCAAACTCATGAATAACCTGATGCCTGTAGATAAAACAAGAAACAATTGATGGAAGAAAAAGAGTCACCAAAATTACTGCAATCGCCTGAAGGAACCAGTTTTTAGTTTATACAGATTTGCAGAACTCAAACCTCTTTTTTTTACTTTCCCATAGATAAGGAAGCTCGAGGTTATGAAACACAGACCGTTGAAACTTGCGGCTCCATAACACGCGTAGCGAAACCTTCATTATTGATGCATGGAAGTGGAAAGAGTACTGTAGGCTGACAGGCAAGATGTAGCCACAGATCAGCAATTGTATTGAAGAACTGGAATCAAAAACCTTTCCGTCTTTCTTTCCGTCGATTCTTTGATTCTAATTGACGGTAATCAGAAATGAAAAGGGAAAACGGAAAACGACATTCACACATACTCTGATTAATCCGGCTGTGAAAACTGTAGACTCTTGGTTCAGTGGCTAGATAGTCCGGAAAAAAGTTTGAGAAAATCACACGAACTCACTTCTCCCAGTAGAAGATAATTCCGATACTCTCTAGAAAGGCGACCTGTGAAGTTCAATTTTTTTCAGAGGTGTCTTACCAGAAGTAAGGTAATATTGTATGTAATATTGTGTAATATGTAATATTGTGTAATATTTATTTATTGTTAGAAGTAAGGTAATATTGACGGAAAGTTCCTTGGTGTTTGGAAAACTCCATGCTCAAACAATGACCATATTATGGAGATAAACATACCAGAATGATAGCGCACTAAATACATTGTGGCCACGTTGATAGCAAAAATCATAGGCAACAATAAAAAATGGTAAAAATGCAGACGAACATAGTCCTGCTAGTAATCAGCATTCAAAATCACTCATGTACAAAAAACAAAAAAAGTTACATAAACTTTTGACCGCTACTGTGTCATGATATAGTCGACCGAGAGCCGTATGTCCAATTGCAGTCCACTTGAAACATCGAAACGGCCGATTCTTGTCTCACTTTCCATTGTTTGTCAGCGTGAAAATCGGTCTACGCTCTTCCTGCTTTCAATAAGAAACTCGGTTCCCAATCCCCTTGCTCTCATTGTAAAAATCGGTCTTCCTCCCTCCTGCTCTCAGGGAAGAAATCTGTTTCTCATCATGAGAACCGGCCGTTTCGCTGTCTCAAGTGGACTGCTATTGTACTTACGGCTCTCGGTCGACTATATGTAAGTGAACGATTCTCCGCAGAGTTATTCCATTTTCCACAAGTATTCATAAAACTTCTCTCTGAACCATGAACAAGGCATACTATCCATTTGAAAACATTTTTGAGTATTTCTCAAGTGGCGTTACTGCAGAAAAAAACATTTCTCACCTCTACATCCCAATGATTTCTTATAGAAGTATGATAAAACATCAAATAGATACGATCGATTAGGTCCAGCATGTGTATAGGAGCGTGAGAACAGATGTGTTCTCCAGAGTGAAAATCTGCCTTTCAAACTCTCATTCTTCAGTCTTCCTCTTCTCTCTACTCAAACTCGCCTGAGCTTCAACAATATCCTTTTGTGTCATCGAGTCATTCAGGCATCACGTAAAAGGTAAAGTGTAATCATGTTTCCGGGTTTATGACAACTACTAATTTCCGACGGACAGAGCAACTTTTTGAGCCTGGGATACTAGAGCTCTACAATGATGCTGATATTTTCGAAATTCATTCAAAATTGAGAAGAAATAAAACGTGAAAAGAGTGGACAAAATTAGGGGGAGTACTTTTTGCAAAATATGCAGTATCGACATGATATTTAGCACTCTCTCTCGGATAAAGATTTATATTTTTTTCATTAAATGGGGGAAGAAAAAATCTTCGCGACCGAACTTCTCGTGAATGCCAAAAGAGAGTGAGACACGAATCTGCCTGGTCTCAACAAGACTCATCTCATTCTCGATTCAATTACTCTATGAAGTACTTTCCAAGTACTTGAAGACGGAAGCCTTGTTTCAAGTCTGAAACAATTGAAAGAAACGAGGATTGAGTCGAATTTCTTGAACTACTTGATCGAGTACTTGAAAAAGTACTTGAATTAGAAACCTCACTCTCAAAACGATTATGAAAAGGTAGATTTTTCTATACAATCTCTGTGTTGTGATGAATCAATCAACTGTTCTCGTTGTTTGTGATCACTCGAGAAATTTGTATCATAAAATTGATACAATTGAACACGTGTAAACTAATTGTTATAACTACAAATTGATAAACACTCGGCAAAGCCGAGTCTAAACTGTTGACATACAGTTGAATAAAATTCTGGAAAACTCAAAAAAGAGCATTATGGCAGGAATTTGCTCTGGAGTGGAGAGCGAAGTTAGTTAATCTGTTTTTCACCATTCAAAGTCCGGAAGCTATGGAGAAAAAATTTGAAATATTCTCCGTACGAATCAGGTTCATCGAAATTCGTGGAACAGTAGGCGGAGTCGTTATCTTCTTTCGGGTTCATACTCTTGGGGGCCATTACAGATGCATTCGTGGTGTGTCGTGCAGTATGCATAGGCTCTCTGTAATGTAAGAATTCCAATACGAATATTCATGTTCAAATTTGAACTAATCTCTTCTCTCTTCAAGTACAGAGTTTGGGAACCGATGTCTCATGTTTTCAGAACAATAATTCTCACTAACGTGGACAATATTCGGCGTTGCTGTGAAGAAAGAGAAAAGAAAGGTAGGAAAAATTGAATCACATTAATTCCTCGCTTCTTCAAGCAATAGTAGCCACAGTCGATTTCGTCGATACACTTTATCTTTGACATCCGCTGTATGAGAAAGTCATTCCGTGGAGCACCTGAAACTAACACTGTATTGGTTGTGAAAGGTTTTCGAGGCGCTTTATACAGGAGAATAAAGTTTGAGAATAGCTTTTCTCAAGACGTGAAAATGTTTTTTGCTTATATTTTCCATAATTTTTCTCGAGCCATAATTGTTGAGAATGAAAGCTTGAACCTCGAATAATCAATGGGCTCAGGAGCAAAATCACGAAAATTCCAAGAAATTGCATCGTTCACAGCAAGAAATGTATCACAGAGAGCACCGAGAACTATCTGTAATCGTTGCTGCCGCTTCTTTCTCTGATGCCACACTCTCCACTTTGCTCTCTTTGCCACAGTTGTCATGCACAACTCTGAGAGCTTTTTTCTTCATATGTTTCCGTTTGACAGCTTTTTGTTAGTTGTCTTGTCGCACCCAAATCACTCGTGACAGTGAGAGTGAGTAGTGGCTGAGGAAGATCAAAGAGCTCTGATTGTCACAGAAGCTCTGGAATAGAAAATTTAAAACTTTTTACATCCGTGTTCTGAACCAAAGGTTACCTTTGAGGAGCTTGTTCCAGTTGTGAACCTTGAAAAACGATGTGTCACCTCATTTCCATATAGCAACAGTCCATGAATTTCATGTCTGCAGGCTGGAATTTGCAAGCTGACGTCGTGAGCATTCAATGAAGTTCAATTGAATTATTACAAATCAGTGTGACTTCTATTGTAAACGTTTTTCTCCCTCACTGATCTGGAAGTTACAAAACGTTTTTGAATGAACAGTTTATCAACATACGGCTCCATTCACATACGGTACCAGAAAACGAGCACACAGCAAGACAGAGAGAGAGGGCTTTTGGATTCAAGTACTCTATCAAGTACGCTTTTACGTACTTATAGACGGAAGCTATGTTTCGAGTCTGAAACACTTGAAGGATCCCGCGTGAAGAAACAAAAATATGGCTTAAATCTTCTGGATATGACGTTCAGAGCAAGTTCTGCTAGTCGAAAAATTTCTAGAGTCTACCGTATACCCAAGCTGGGAATGGGCCCAAAAGCGTGATTTCCGTTGTATAGAACATACTCTAGAACATACTCTTGTAATGATCTTGTACATCGCTTTTCGGTCATGGTGAATGCCATTGATAACCGATAAATGTCTTAAATGTCTTAAGTGGTACTGCCACCAAACAATTGCGAATGGAGAATTTAGCAATAAAAGTTTTCATTCAGACTATTGGAAGCACGTTAGACAGCAACACAAACTTTTCAATCAATGGGAACTAGCTGATAGTGAGTAATCCAACCAACGGAATAAACAGAAACCAGCATGCAAAAGCGGCGGTGACCAACAACCCTATCTGGAAACCAGTTTTGGTTATCGTAATCTTTGCGTTCTTCGGATGGTGATGAATTCAAAGTCAAAATCAATAGGATAACCATTTGTTTGGTTTTTTTCACCGGGATAATAATCTATAGTACTGACAACAAATGTGGGCACGGATTTGTAAAACGATATAAAGTTTGCAAATTTTCCTTCATTCGACTTTCTTAGGCATTTATCACCTTGAATAAGAGCTTTTTCAGAGCTCTCTTTTTGCACACATGACGATGATATATCATAATCTTATCATCTGATAAATTTTACGATATACCGTAACTCCGTAGCTGTGCCCGAGGCCAGCTGTAATTTGAATACAAACTACAACTTTGGAGTCGAGCTTTCTCAAGGCACACCACGCTTACAGTCGACCTTTCGCAAAACACACCACGTTTGACACGCAGCCAAAATTTGTAGTTTGTACTCAAAGTACGGATTGCCTCAGGCGCAGCTCCGGGGTTACGGTTCATTGTAATATTGATCAGGTGATAATATTATGATCTATCATTGCGGTATGTGCAAAAGAAAGAGCTCTGAAAAGCTCTAAATTAAAGATTTTCTGACCCGAGTCGTAGTAAATTCGTGGTGCGCAACAACCATTATTTTGCTAATTCTCACATCGCGCACACAATCCACGCCACAAGTCCTCCACGTGGCCCTCTCCCTACTCGGTCTCTTTTCAGTTTTTGTGCAACGAGCCCAGTGGCACTCAAAATCAACTATCACCAAATTTGATAAAAATTTCGGGATAGATAGAGTTGGGTGTGATCTACACAATAGGATATGCGAAATTCCTCACACGTGGAAAAACGGTTCGGGTTGCACAATCTTTAAGGTGGAAAAAAGCCTAAGAAAGTCCAATGAATGAAAATTTGCAAACTTTATATCATTTTACAAATTCGTGCCCACATTTGTTGTCAGTACTATACTCTTAGCATCGATTGTTGGATTTGGATACGAGGATGTAATCAACTTGATTTCATTAGCTTGTTGCATACTCGACTGGGCCATTGCATATGCAAATCTTCTTGGTTGAACAAATATGCATAAGCCCGCTGTAAACATGGCCTTTTCACATTCTGGAAGATACTACCTTCCGCACATTCAGCAACTACTAGTATTTTTCAACCGATCATTTTTCAGAAATTGAAAAAAACTGAAACCGAATTTCGAATCTTTCACGTTCGTTCTCCTGTATTCGTGAGTATTCATAAAGAGAGCCAAATATTGAACTGTCTCGGCTTGTACCAAGTTTTTGCATATCATGTGTCTCATGGTACGTTCATCACAATGTCAAAATCGGCCGTCTTGTTCTTTAGAACTTGCTCGGACTGAAAATTAAGATTGAAAATGTTCTCATGGCAATGAACAAAGTGTATGACAAACTCACCGCAATTCCTTGCTTTTTCAAACAGTAATATCCACAGTCGACATTGTCAATGCATTCGTAAGGCCCGACGTAAGCTCTACCGTATACACGAGTGACCGTGTACACGGAGGTCACTTTTTCTTGAACAACAAATATTATTTCGTTATTTCGATGAATGATCCCAGAGCAAGCTCGTTATTGTCGTTAGATGTCGATAGAAAAATGTTCATTTCAAAATTTTGTTTTCTCTCCATTTGTCTGATGTCTGTTCTTTGCCAATTATTGGTTTCCCTTGAAATGAAACAACAGATCGATTCTAATTGTAAAAGGTCCATGGAACAGCAACAAACCTTGAGAAAGCAAAATCACAACGAACATGAGAAAAAGGAGCTCGCGGAACGGTTGCACATTTTTGACTTGTAAAATATTCTGTCAGCCGTTTTCTGAGTTAGTTTCCAACGGAGTGGGTGGAGAATGAGCGTCATTTCTTCCTCTTTTCTCTATTTCTCACGCTCTCTCTCTTTTTCCTTCTCTCTCCATGATTCTCACCCCGCTTCTCTTACAATATGCACTTCCAGATTCGTCTATTCGCTCTCGCTTCACCAGATGTGTGAGAAGATTGTGATTCACAAAATATTGCAGTGGCATGGAGTCATGTGCCTGCAGAACAAACCCCAAGTGTGCGCACCACAGTTAGATGAGAGACACAGCCACCTCGCTCATCCGATTGTTGCGCCCTAGCAAACATCATATATTTTGTATATTGATGAAGCGATTCAAATTCAAATTCAAATTACGAGGATAGCCACGAGTCCACCTTCAAAGAGATTGGAGCACTTTTGATATGAGTGAGAATGTGTGAGGATTTGCAAGGGTCGGGACATGAAAAAAATAGATTTTTTTCTGTAAATGGGAAAAAGTTGCGCATTTTCCCGACGGCTCGAAAAAACTATCCCTCTTGTGCTGAAAACTCCTTACAGGTGAGATAGAGCCCCTTGAAGGTTTCGAACGACAAAACCATAACGTGTGAACTGCTGCAGGGAAAATTCTCAAAAATTGTTGACTAGTCAATCTGGGACTGCTTTCCATTTTTGTAATTGATCGAAACTCTCAAAACCTCCATCTAAGTACCTGTTGTCTCCTTTGAAATTTTTCACCAGGTGAAACATTACCTGGTAATGACGGGGGGAAGGTAATCTACCCTTAAAATTGTAGAGCACATTTTTTTACATAGGAAGATAGTTTTCAGAAAGTGAAACCTGGGCACCATTTTTTGGTAAATGGCTCGGCGTGAGACCTACTCTCACAAAAACATGTTTCCAGCCACTTTTTCATGCTGATTCGTGCTCTCTCAAGCACTGTCAGTTGCTGGCTGCGCAACACTATGTATACAGAAGAGCTGAATCAGCGGAACGAATACGATCTCTTCACCAAAAATCATCGGTCTCTTCACCAAAAGTATTCACTTGTCCACCTGATCGCGGTTTCGCTCTACGCAAGCGCTGCTGGCCGACATGATGTGAGAGTTAGAGCATCCGTCGACGCCGACTTCAATGCGTGCCGCCCACTTCGTGATGCAAGCACACAAGGACGAATGCAATAAAGACGGCTCTCACAAGCTGAGCGCGTGTCTCTTTTTGGGGAACTCGAACGCAAGCGACTGAAGTCTGGTGAACCGGAGAAGAAGCGGAGAAGTTGGGCACCTGCTAGTTCTCCTCCAGCAGAAGGAGAACATGAAGAGGATATTCCGCTGATTAAGCTCCTCTGTATACATAGCGTTGCGCAGTCAGCAACTGACAATGCTGTTGAACCAACCTAGCACTGCGTGATGATGTGCATTTTATTGTTGCTTCCACTCCGCATTCCTCCACGTGTGATTTGCTTCTTGTCTGCGTCTGTCTGCATGTTACCGAGATAAACTTCCACGATGATACCGTTTCGTACCATCATAGCACCATCACGAAACCAATAAAAAGAGAAACTATTCTCACAATTAGACTCGTTCCAAACAAGATCGGAGAAACTCAAATTGAGAGAGCACGAATTAGCATCAAAATGTGGCTGGAAACATGTTTTTTGTGAGAGTAGGTCTCACGCCAAGCCATTTACCAAAAAATGGTTCCCAGGTTTCACCTTTTGAAAATCATCTTCCTATGTGGAAAATGTGCTCTACAACTTTATGGGTAGATTACCTCGCCATTACCAGGTAATGTTTCACCTGGTGAAAAGTTTCAAAAGAGACAACAGAAGTGTTGTGTGGTGCATTATGGTTCCAGGAATATTAGGATGGGCTATGTTTTAGATTGTTTTCCATTGCAAGAAGTGGACTCGGTAAAAGATCTGGGGGTAACTTTCACTCCTAATTTATCATTCGCTAACCATATCTGTGACAAAACTAGGAAAGCGAAAATATTAATACACAATTTATTCAGAGCCCTGAGAACTGATTGTCCCGTTGTTCTTACTAGAGCATACAAGATTTACATTCTTCCTATACTAGATTACGCATCTTATGTATGGAATCCAAACAACTCATTGATAGGGTTAGTTAATGAATTAGAAAGTGTTCGAAGACTCTTCTTCACCAGGCGGGTTTTTGCTAGATGTTGTCTTCCTTATACGAACTACTCTGAAAGACTTGAAATGTTGGAGCTTCGAACTCTGGAAGTTAGGAGAATGTTCGCCGATCTATCCCTTCTAAGCAAGTGTATCCATCAAAAGGTAGATGTCGATATATCGTTTCTTTTCCAGTTAAGACCTCTCAACTTTTCATCTAGAAACGCACACTCCCTCAGAATCACTCTTACGTTCATGACCAGGGCTGGGCATTTTTTCGTTTTCCGTTTTTCGTTTTTTCGTTTTCTAGAGGTATAAGCGAAAAACTTTTTTCGGCGAAAAATTTTTCGGTGTCTTCACGAAAAAACGAAAAATGTTCACACTAGATATTCTAGAGGTCTGGACCATGTTTACACTAGATATTCTTGAGATTTGCCCGAGTAAAAAATTTTTCCGAGCATTCTTGCTTGTGTGTTGAATTTAACTCGTCGTTCTGATTTCTGTACAGAGCTACTTGAACTATGGCATTGGTGAATGTCGGATCCGGGCCGACTTTGCAATGTTATGAGTCGTGCAGGTGAAAGCTAATGAACAACTAAAAGCCACTAACTAAAAGGTACTGATGCACAACTGAGAAAGGGAACAACGATCCAACCCCACAATTTATGGTATCTCTGAAAAATCATTTTTTTCAACCTGGTCGATCTTCAAATTTTTTTGTTTTTTTCGTTTTTTCGTACGAAAAATTAATTTTTTTCGTTTTCAGACCGGAAAAAATTTTCGGTCGGAATTTTTTTCGGTGCCCAGCCCTGTTCATGACCAAGAGGTCAGCAGAGACATTTGTAAGCATAATGATCACATTTTGGAATGCTCAGAGTGAGGAAATAGCTTCCATGCCTCCTGAGATATTCATGAAATATGTTCATGAATTGGGGAGTGATTCCATCATTCCAAACAGCCTCATTCGTTAGAAAACTGAGCCAAAAAATCTGTTCGGCCCAAACCGAGAACGCCCACACGCGTCGGTGTAACCATCGAACAAATTATTATGTAACCATCGTCTTTGTAAGCTGAACCCATTGTGATGTGATGGTTAATAAACGAAAGAAAGAAAGAAACAGGTACTTAGATGGAGGTTTTGAGAGTTTCGACCAATTACAAAAATGGAGAGCAGCCCTTGATTGTCTAGTCCACGAATTTTGAGAATTTTCCCTGCAGCGGTTCACACGTTATGGATTCGTCGTTCGAAACAATCAAGGTGCTCTATCTCACCTGTAAGGAATATTCAGCAAAGGAGGGATAGCTTTTTCGAGCCGTCAGGAAAATGCACAACTTTTCCCCTTCACAGAAAAAAATTAATTTTTTTCATGTCCCGAGTGTCCGAAAAACTGCAAATCCTTACACATTCTCACTCATATAATTGTACTACGAATTTCGTTCTGGAATATTCGCGAAACATCTCGTACAATCGAAGTACACCAACGAACAAAGCACTGAAATTAGGTACAAATATTGGCTTCCCCTCTTTTTCTCATTTTCCGAGTTCGTTCCAGTCAGAACACCGCTACCCAGAGCCTGGCGCCGGAAAATGCTGGCGAAAAACCAAAACGGCCGCCGGGTGCGCTTTCACTAGGGGCATCTTTCGTCGCCTAGCACGAATCAGTGTTGCACACCTACCGTTCAGCGGTAGAGTCAGAGTGGGATACAATGAGCGGATCCAAAACTCACACAACGATTATGAACAGTGAATTTATCAACATAAGTTTTCATGGAAGATAATGGAAGCAAGGAGAGCATAGGACAAAAACATTTATTTCTAAAACAAATTTGCTATGAGGCCTAATCCGACGAATGAGAGATTCACTCTCAGTACTGATGGTGGAATTTTGATACGGGGATGCAGTTACTTTTCACCGGTCCTAAACCACCTGAACATATCGGCATCCACGTCTGAGCACATGCAAATGTCATTCATTGAACAATATGCGTATGCTTTCTGTAATGAGTAGTTCCATCAAAATTCAAATGTTTTTTCTCTTGAGAATCCAAGTGGAGTATGGTACATATTTGAAGGCGATAGAAATCATAGTTTCGAGAATTTTTTGAACAGAACAAACTGACCCATTTGTCCAGCTTCTGAATACATAGTATATCGTAATCGGCACAGTTGCCATGCTTGGTGCATTTCATATACGGGGTTATGATATTACTGGATATTTCTGGGATCCTCCCGCTCAAGTACCCGGGAAGAGCCATAGCCATCGCTTGAACGAAAGATTCATTCCTTTCAATTTTCACAACTCATTTGATATTTGTTCGTGTGCTAATTGTCGGCAATCTTTTGTCATCTGTGATACACTCAACATCTCTCAGGCATTGGAAATAAAAATTATTCTTACGAGTAATTAATAATTTCTGTCAAATTTTTCTCTTTTTATGTTTAAGTAATGTGGGCATGAACAAACCTTGAGAAAGCAAGAGGATGACGAAGATAGGTAAAATGATCGTGCTGAAACTTTGACGCATACTGATATATGGATACTGAATAGATATTGTGAGATTTGTTTGCGGGTTTTATCCACGTTGAGGAGGGCGGAGTGGAGGTGAACGCGTTCTATCTCTCTCTCTCTCTCTTTCTCATTTTCCTTATTTTTCGAAATGCTTCTCTTTGATTCATCCTGTTTCAATTTTTCAATCTTTATTCTCAAAGTTCTCTTCTATCTCTCTTTCAAATTACTCTATCTTTCTTTACACATAGGACAATTTCGAGATGATGATTCATGAAACTCCGGTGAGCAGAAAAAACATGGGAGTGTTCAGTTGTCAGTGAACGGGGATAAGTAGTGGACTATAGTTTTCGTACAGTTCGGTTCAGATTTATTTACCGTTCACGGATAACTGAAGAAAAACAATAGCATACTTCTACAATTCAGAACAAATAGATAGAGTGAGCGATTGTGGTGGTGATTCGTGAACTGGGATTGGAGAGATGGAACTAACACTTTGTTGTTTTTTTCACAAGTCTTTGGCTATCCTTCATGACTGAACACAAAACAAATTAAACGAACAGTTTATTGATACAAGTATTTGTTCACGTCACTAGGAACGAGCTGACAGAAAAAACACCACGGTTAGATTCTCATGAAGAGTTTCAATTCGCAAAGTGCAATACTGAGGATCAGAGATTCTCGATCAGCGCTGGTGATGACATTTGTTATTGTTGGTGGAGTGATTCGTTGTCGACTTCATCCCATCAGATTGTTTCATACTCGACTGGGCCATTACATATGCAAATCTTCTTAGTTGAACAATATGCATATGCTCGCTGTAAAGAAATGTTTGATTTTTTAAAATTAATTTCTTGCCCAATGTGAAGTTCAATTCATTTTGTTGTTTTCTCGATCATATTTGATTCGCAATCTAAACTTACTCCAATTCCTCGCTTTTTCAAACAATAGAATCCACAGTCGACATTGTCTATGCACTTTTCAAGCCAAGCCGCACCGTATGCATTAGTAACAGAATTCACAGATGCAGCCATTGCTTGAAAAATGAATATTCATCAGAAAACTTGATTTTAGCAATCAATCGACTTGCTTATCAACTTTGTGAAGCGTAGAATGTCCTTCAATTCTGAAATTTTCCTTTTGGTCTGAAGTAGGGTTCCGAATTCGAGTACAACTTCAAGTACGCGAAAATGGAAGCCATGTTCCGAGTCTGAAACACTCGAACTGTACGAGGATTGAATCAAATTCTCCGCATACTCGATAAATAGCGGGCTTGAAATCATACTTGATTTCGCAACACTTTAGAGTGAGGACGAAAAATTGTTTTTGGAGGTTCGGTCAAACCTCGTAGCAACAACGAACCTTGAGAGAGCAGGAACATTACGATAATGGAACAAAGAAGTTTGCAAAAACTTTGACGCATTTTGAAATTTGTGAGATGTGCAGTTTGTCAGTGTTTTTTATTGTGTTGACGTCAAAGTGGAAAGCGCCTTGGCAGTGAGGAAGAGAGGGAGAGGGAGAATGTGTGATTCGATTTTAAAAAATCATCTTTCTCTTTCTCCCGAGCCACAGGTGATGCCTTGCCGCAAGGACATGAATGTGTGATTCTATTGTGTTTCACAGAAAGATTCGATTTCAAGAAAAGATGACTTCCGATAAGTACCCTTCTTGGGTTGAACAATAGTCGAAGCAAGGTATAGTGTGAGCAGTTTTTATAACAATATGACATACAAAGGATCGTCCAGGATCATTACAAGTACTGATTGCGGAATTTTGATACGGGAATGCAGTCACTTTCCTTTCGCCGTGACTATCCCAGTTGAATAGATAGTCTGACTATTGTGAGCACACGCAAGTTCCCTCAGTTGAACAAGCTGCGTATGCGTTCTGTGATAAGTAGTTTCATCAAAATTCAAGTTTATTACTCGAGAATTCGAGTGAAGTATGGTACATATTTGGAGGCGATAGCAATAAATGTTTCGGGAATTGTCTGAAGAAAACACAAACTGACCCAGGTATCCAGCTTCCTAACACAGAGTATATCGTGTCTAACACAGTCCATATCATTGATGCATTTTGGAGGCGGAGTTTGGGCTTCAGCAAATAATTTAGCGAAATTCATGCCAGAGTACCGGGAAAAGTATCCATAGCCATCGCTTTAACGAAAGATTCATTCTTTTCAATTTTCACATTTCATTTGATATTGGTTCGTGCACTAATCGTCAACAATCTTTTGTCAACTGTGTTCCACTCAATATAGCTTTGACAAGTTTTCCGCCTTTTTCAATCAGTCACAATTCGAAATGAAAGTTATTTCTAGAACTTTCTATAAATTTGATTTTTGGATATGTCTATGTAATCTTGGCATGAACAAACCTTGGGAGAGCGAGAGGATAACGAAGATCGGGAAAATAATCGTGCTGATGCTTTGACGCATTTTGATACGGATCATATATCTATATTGAGATTTGTTTGCGGGTTTTATTGACCTCGAGGAGGGCGGAGTGGAGGTTGGACGCGTTCTATCTCTCTGTCTTTCTCATTTCCTCTCTTTTTTCTCATTCTTTTTTTAGGTTCTTCCTGTTTCGTTTTTTAATCTACACTCTCAAAGTTGTTCTTTTCGATTTATCTTTCTCAGAATGCCCTTTTTAAATTTACACATAGGGTAATTCCGAGATGATGATTCATAAAACTATAGTAGGTAGGAAGAACAAAAACATGGGAGTGTTCAGTTGTCCGTGAACGGGGATTAGTAGTGGACTAAAGTTTTCGTACAGTTCGGTTCAGATTCATTCACCGTTCACGCTAAACTGAACAAAAACTAATGCATACTTCTACAATTCAGGACAAATAGATAGGGTGAGCGATTGTGGTGGTGATTCGTGAACTGAAATTGAAGAGATCAAAACGAACACCTTGTTGTTTTTCTACAAGTTTTCTAGCTTCATAACTGAGCACAAAACAATTCCGAACGAACAGTTTATCGATACAAGTACGGATCAGAGAATATCGATCAGCGCTGGTGAGAACATTTGTTATTGTTGGTGGAGTGATTCGTTGTCGACTTCATCTCATCAAATTGTTTCATACTCGACGGGGCCATTACATATGCAAAGCTTCTTTGTCGAACAATATGCATAATGTCGCTGTAAAAAAATTTTTTGGGTGTGGAAAAAAATTCATTTTGTAGTTTTCTCAATTTTTTTCGATCTGAAATCATCGAATTTTCGATTCAACAAACTCACTCCTATTCCTCGCTTTTTCAAACAATAGTATCCACAGTCGACATTGTCTATGCACTTTGCAAGCCAAGCCGCACCGTACGCACTAGTTACTGGATTCACGGACGCAGCCATCGCTTGAGAATAAATATTCATCGAAAACGCTCGGTTTTTGGAAAATTGTCGAAACAAGCTCGCGTAGAATGACTTTCAATTTGAAATTTTCCTCATGTCGGTCTGAAATAAACACGAAAAAATATTTCTGGAGATTCGGTCGAACCATGTAACAACAACGAACCTTGAGAGAGTAGGAAGATCACGAGAATCGAGCAGAGATTTTTGCAAAAACTTTGGCGCATTTCCAAATTCGTGAGATAGTTTGTTAGTGTTTTTAAAGGATTTTTGAACCGAGTCCATGTTAGGTGTATCACCACGAAAGTTCCTGTCCTATTATGGTAGCTCCTCTCTCTGCCCCTCTCTCGCTACTTTTCCTCTGGCCGCCCTATCTCTCTCTCCTTCTCTCCTCTCTTCTTCCATTCCTTCTCCTACCCCTCTCACTTCTCTCTCCACCTGAAATTCATACCCCCTGGCTAGCCGAGTTCCCATCATCAGTACCTCCTGTCTTTCTCTCCCCTCTGCCTCTCTCTGCTTGACCCTCACCATCTGGAAGGAGCCCTCCCCCTCCCCTCTCAGGTCAGGAATTCAAACTTCCGAGGGCTGTATACTGTAGCCTAGACCCACGCAAAAAATAAAATGTACATCTTCGGGTAGCTCTCTTCCAGGGCTACCGGGTCAAGTATCTAATACGGATCCGATTTTTATCGGTTCAGACCTCCTTTAATTGTGTTGACGTCAAAGTGGAAAGCGCTCTTATAGTGAGTGCGCGCGGAAAAGCGAAAATGTGTTATTCAATTGTGTTTCACAAAAAAACGATTCCTTTCACAACGAAAGGATAAGTTCCGCAAAGAACCCTCCTTGGGTTGAACAATAGTCGAAGCAAGGAATAGTGTAAGCCGTATTTTATAACAAAGTGAAATACAAAGGATCGTGGAGGATCTTTACAGCTTTTAGTGTTCCCGAATCTGAAACTAAACAGCGTCCTGTTTACTCTGTCTGTCTTATTGAAAAGGCAGATTGGTGTGTGGTCCTCTCACACGACTTAGAGGTCATGTCAGGAGATCATTTAGAACAACATGTG
>CAVOJK010000180.1:0-15000 GCA_963695495.1 Hololepta plana | reverse complement strand
AGGTATTTACAGACTGATGATTCGTCGGTAGCTTCCTTGTACACGGACCATGATCATCCCTCGCACACATTTCACATCCCATCCGACGTGAGATTTCTCGTTTATATCTCCAACAGTGAAACCGGAATATCTCTAGATTTTGTGGATCGACCACATACTGAGGGAATTTCTAGGTAGGAGATCGTCAACCAGCTAACTTTCAAGCCGGGCACGCTCAATTCTCTGCACCAGCGCCTACAGTACTCCCTGTGAGACCACTATCTACGCTATAACAGGCCTAATTGCAGTAGGAAAATGAGAGAATCACATATTGAGAGAATTTCCAGGGAGGTAATCGTCAGCCAGCTAACTTTCAAGCCGGCCACGCTCAATTCGCAGCTTCAGCGCCTACAGTACTCCCTGTGAGATCACTATCTACGCTATAACAGGCCTAATTGCAGTAGAAAATGAGGGATTGTCACGCTGAGGAAATTTCCAGGGAGGTAATCGTCCGATAGCTTCTTCTCAAGCCGGCCACGCTCAATTCCCAGCTTCAGCGCCTACAGTACTCCCTGTGAGATCACTATCTACGCTATAACAGGCCTAATTGAAGTAAAAAATGAGGGATTGTCACACTGAGGAAATTTCCAGAGAGGTAATCGTCCGATAGCTTCTTCTCAAGCCGGCCACGCTCAATTCCCAGCTTCAGCGCCTACAGTACTCCCTGTGAGATCACTATCTACGCTATAACAGGCCTAATTGCAGTAGAAAATGAGGGATTGTCACGCTGAGGAAATTTCCAGGGAGGTAATCGTCAGCCAGCTAACTTTCAAGCCGGCCACGCTCAATTCCCAGCTTCAGCGCCTACAGTACTCCCTGTGAGATCACTATCTACGCTATAACAGGCCTAATTGCAGTAGAAAATGAGGGATTGTCACACTGAGGAAATTTCCAGGGAGGTAATCGTCCGATAGCTTCTTCTCAAGCCGGCCACGCTCAATTCCCAGCTTCAGCGCCTACAGTACTCCCTGTGAGATCACTATCTACGCTATAACAGGCCTAATTGCAGTAGAAAATGAGGGATTGTCACGCTGAGGAAATTTCCAGGGAGGTAATCGTCAGCCAGCTAACTTTCAAGCCGGCCACGCTCAATTCTCGGCACCAGCGCCTACAGTACTCCCTGTGAGATCACTATCTACGCTATAACAGGCCTAATTGCAGTAGAAAATGAGGGATTGTCACACTGAGGGAATTTCCAGGGAGGTAATCGTCCGATAGCTTCTTCTCAAGCCGGCCACGCTCAATTCGCAGCTTCAGCGCCTACAGTACTCCCTGTGAGATCACTATCTACGCTATAACAGGCCTAATTGCAGTAGAAAATGAGGGATTGTCACACTGAGGGAATTTCCAGGGAGGTAATCGTCCGATAGCTTCTTCTCAAGCCGGCCACGCTCAATTCGCAGCTTCAGCGCCTACAGTACTCCCTGTGAGATCACTATCTACGCTATAACAGGCCTAATTGCAGTAGAAAATGAGGGATTGTCACACTGAGGGAATTTCCAGGGAGGTAATCGTCCGATAGCTTCTTCTCAAGCCGGCCACGCTCAATTCGCAGCTTCAGCGCCTACAGTACTCCCTGTGAGATCACTATCTACGCTATAACAGGCCTAATTGCAGTAGAAAATGAGGGATTGTCACACTGAGGGAATTTCCAGGGAGGTAATCGTCCGATAGCTTCTTCTCAAGCCGGCCACGCTCAATTCCCAGCTTCAGCGCCTACAGTACTCCCTGTGAGACCACATTATACGCTATAACAGGCCTAATTGCAGTAGAAAATGAGGGATTGTCACACTGAGGAAATTTCCAGGGAGGTAATCGTCCGATAGCTTCTTCTCAAGCCGGCCACGCTCAATTCCCAGCTTCAGCGCCTACAGTACTCCCTGTGAGACCACATTATACGCTAGAACAGGCCTAATTGCAGTAGAAAATGAGGGATTGTCACACTGAGGAAATTTCCAGGGAGGTAATCGTCAGCCAGCTGACTTTCAAGCCGGGCACGCTCAATTCTCTGCACCAGCGCCTACAGTACTCCCTGTGAGACCACATTATACGCTAGAACAGGCCTAATTGCAGTAGAAAATGAGGGATTGTCACACTGAGGAAATTTCCAGGGAGGTAATCGTCAGCCAGCTAACTTTCAAGCCGGCCACGCTCAATTCGCAGCTTCAGCGCCTACAGTACTCCCTGTGAGATCACTATCTACGCTATAACAGGCCTAATTGCAGTAGAAAATGAGGGATTGTCACACTGAGGGAATTTCCAGGGAGGTAATCGTCCGATAGCTTCTTCTCAAGCCGGCCACGCTCAATTCGCAGCTTCAGCGCCTACAGTACTCCCTGTGAGACCACATTATACGCTAGAACAGGCCTAATTGCAGTAGAAAATGAGGGATTGTCACACTGAGGAAATTTCCAGGGTGGTAATTTCTCGCTGATGACCTCACAAGCCCACTACCACTACTCTGCTGTCTCAGCGACTACTGCAACCCCAGTGAGACCACTATCTACGATAGAAAAGGCCTCTATCTTCGAAATAGTTGAAATTTCTATCATTTTTCTAGATCAGAGCCTCCAAAATTGTGATACCGATACTCCATGAGATTTTCCAGCCCAAGCATGGTCCGGTAGCTACTCTGAATACTGGCTACAACCAACAGATGTCTCAGGCACCTACCGTAACCATTGTGAGTTGCGAATTTAAACTGGCTCTCCGAGAGTTTTCATCCGAAGAATCTTTCCAGCCCCATGCTTCTCATATCAAGGCTGATACAGCTGATGATTCTTGCATGCCCAAAGCTACGCTGACCCACGCTGTGAGAAACCCTAATTTCAAACAAAATCTCTAAAGTCTCTAAAATCAATCCAAAATCTGAATGTGAAATCTCCAAAGGTTTTTCCAATATTTAAAGTCGAAAAGCTATCTCAAGATTCTACTTTATTCAGGGTCCATATCAGTGCCTGATCGGTGGAGAGCTAACCTACGAGCAAGAAATTGCCGCTTCTCGTATCCAGAAAGCCCGCGACCTGATCAGCAACCTTTTCCCCTCCACGTGTGTTAATTTATTGTTTTCTACAGGACTAGAAGAATTCCTCTCCACAGCACAAGTGATTTCCGAAACCGAATGTTTTTCCAGAACCGTTTCTTCTGCTGATCCAGAAGACTGCTATTCTGATACTGATGGCGAGGAGGACGAAGATCTCGAAGATTACGGGAAAGAGGAAGAAGATGTGTGCATCGCTCAGCTCAAGCGGATTTTAGGCAGTTCAGCTGAATGGTCGAGGACGTGAGATTATTTTTGTTCAGCATACGAAATTACGAGACACCTTTTCTCAACCTAATCTCCAAAGTGTTGAGAAAAAAATATTTTTGCACTGACGTTTCCAGTCATGCAATCTCACTCGGCTATTCATTCCGCGTGCAGCGCGGCACGAGCAAGAAAGAAGTATTCCTCGTTGACTTTTATGAAATGGAAGTGAGTTACAACCACAGTTTCCAATTTTGAGTGTTTGAAGCTTATGAGGAATGAATGTCAGATTATAGAAAATGCTCCTAGTAACTTTCCTAGATTGCTCCGTCCACCAAGTCTAATGAGGGACTTATGCAATTAATTTGCCACCAGCGAAGCTCTTTCGACAATTGCCCGGCCCGATCCAGGTGATTAGTTTGTTCATGTGTCAATTAGAAGATAATGACTCGCTCCTCACTAGAATCCGAATTTATGAAGCGTAATTTTGAAGTACCTGACGTAATCTTTTGCAAAAACTTGTTCTTGTTGATGCTTACCGTATGTCATCACTATGCTTACCGTATACCAAGAGTTGCAAAGCGATAGTTCGGTACTGCCTTACAGTGAACTTCAGTACATAACAGATTCACTTTGAAAGACAACCAGCTCTTGCTGATTTAATAGTGAACTCTGTTTCGTCTTGCAGTGGCACCGATCTCTCGGATCAGCGAATGATCACGCCACATTACCATCCTCGAACCCTGGCTAGTCTTATCCGTCGATGTGCGTTGCGTCGCGTCTCTGCAGGCTGTGAGACTGGGATAACTGCAGCACAGGTGACTTTTTTGTTTGTTTTTTTGGTGTGCGGTCATTCGAAAAATTGGTCTTTGTCCGGTTGAACGGAATAAACGTACGCGCAATCAGACAAAACATTCTAAAACTCGTGATTCTAAAAAAAAGAGGGGAAAATAGTGTCACAGAAAACATGTGCAGCCTACAACGAGTATATAGCTTTGATCCCATGCGGGCTTCGATGTCATGAAGACAATCGTGAAACTCTGATGCGAAAGTTCAATCGATGGAAAGGTACGGACGAGAGTGGACAGCTTTCGCAGACGCCGCCCATCATCAATAAGCCTTGCTACACTCAAAGTTCCAAAGGTGAAGATTTCTTTAATAGATCTTCAACAGATGATTCATAGTTTGCACCCTCTTTTCGAGCATCGTCTCAGGCGAATCATTCTATCGAGGAAGCATCGAGCTCGGAGATGGGCACTGGGGCGTCGCTTTCGCGACTGATGAAGCACTACTACTGCTGAGGAACGCTGATCTGTGGTGCCTCGATGGCACGTTCTCTACAAGGCCTCTCAATACAGCTCAAGTCTACACGATTGGAATAAAGGTTGTCCGAAAATTTGACGACCTCAAATGTATACTGTAGATATCGTTGGTCTATTTGTTCGTAATTGGGAGCTAAAGTTACTAATAGTATCCATTATGTGTCATTGTCAGTTTTATGAGATAACGTGGAGGAGTTTGTTTTTCATACTTTCCGTATCAGGTTGCAAGTCGGACAAAAGGAATTTCTCACAGATAAACGGCAGCTACTATCCTTGTGTCTTTGCCTGTCTTTCTGGAAGACGCGGGAGCTGTACGAGGAGTTATTCGGGTTAATCAAGCACCTCACTGGTACTGATGGCCGGATGCAGCTGAATTTAGGTCAGTTCCTTATGTCCAGTTTCAGTACTTCTGAGGCGGCGCAACGGCTGATTTGCACATAGAGAACATGATAGAGTGGACACTAATCAGCCTGCTGGCTTGTCCTAAATAAACAGCGATGGTACACATGGCACCCGATATGATTATGGTCAAAAAATTTTACTCTCTGTAAATGAAACTCATCGTAAGTGCAATTCGCTCTTACAGATTTCGAGCAGGAGCGATCTCAGCTCTCCAGAGAGTTTTTCCCGATGGCGAGATCGTTCTCTGTAGCATACACTATTCAAGATCGATTCAACGGTTTTTTCAAGAAGCACGGGATGCAGAAGTTGATTGTGAAGGTTGGCTCATATTCAATTTGTTCGATTGAAGGTATTCGGAAGTTAGAAAACTGCACGTTAAGAAAATCGTGTGGTCATACAGTCTACACTTTTGTTGTGAACATTTGGGGCCAGCAAAATACCGTCGCGGTGTATCTCATACTCAAAGTGGGTGAGGTACAGATGTCGTATAGCGCCTGAGAGATAAACTAGGTAGTTCAAACAATAAAGCACTGAAAGTCTGTCACAACGATATACTCATCTCACTCTCTCGTATGATGACTCCGATTCATGAGACGGAAAACCACCCGGGTTACGGTAGCGCCATTTTTACGCTCACTTAGTGATCAACTTGGTTTTTTACTGTAAATCGGAGAATTATCATGGGAGCACGTAAATAGCACGTTTGGACCCCACCGCAGTTTGGGTATACGGTATACTGTGTATAATGTGTAGTACGGTATACTGTGGTATACTGAGTCAAATGCGCACTTCACTTTTCCATACATCAGTTTGCGAAACAACAACATCTGAAAAACGTTCCAGATGCGCGATATTCAAAGTACTTCGTGAGGCGATCGGCCTGGTCTTCCTGCCGAAGAATCAGCTGCAATCTATCCTGGGATCGATGGCAGACGAATGGCATCGGATCGACTCCAGACTTAGAAGTGAGTTTAATCTCGAAAGGAACTGGAAAACGGAGAGAAAATGAGGAGAGAAGCTTTTTCACCTGTTTCAAAGTCACAATGTGAAATTTTGAGAAGATGATTTTGCCCTCAGTAATAGCCAGGCATTAAAAATCGAGGTGTATTGTTCGGTTTCAGAGTTTTCTAAATATATGACGCGTACCTACATCGGCTCTGCTGAGTTCAACGGTACGTTGCTCTTTGAGTGGCTGTAGAATCCCTTACAACTATGCTCTCTGAGTTTTGTGACTGAGACAACCAGTAGAGAAAGTCATGATCGATGGAAAATAATCATAAGTGATTAGCTTAAGACCTGTGAACTTCAGTCCGACCGATGTTCCCTCCTGCGCTGTGGAATCACCACGATAGAGTCATCTATTCTATCGATCCTGTATCGAGACGAACGCGCAAGAGGGGTACCACTCAAGCTTGCGAGTGAGTTTTGGTATCAGCAAGGTTGATTGATTGATTTTATCTACCTCTATTCGGAGGCGACAGGTATGTACGACAATGTACAATTTGATAATCACATGTGAATAATGTATATGAAAGTTACAGTAAGTTACGAATAAAAGAAAAGGGGTGGGAGGAGGAGTTGGGGAGGGAAAGGGAGGGAAGGGGTGTTGTTAGCGGGATCGTTCTTCAGCATCCTCCCGACTGTTCTGCTTCGAAGGCGTGACGGGAGGGAACCTGGAGCTGTTAGACAACAGGGACTCGGACTCGCACTAGGGGTGGCGAGGCCCATTATGGTGCACGATACAACCCTGAGGAGGCAAGGGGATCATGGAGTACTGTGAGTTTGTGTTAGTGCAACCAGGCCCCCTCAAGGCGCGTAGAAGACGAGTGAATGCCAGAGCAGCAGATGTCGGGCTAGGGCAGTATCGGTGATGGAGAATGTGAACAAAGCGATAGGTGAGGGGGTCGTGGGAGTGATATGGGTCAGGGTTATTTTTGCATCATACTAGAACCTTACACATAGGAACAGTCGGTTTCTCAGTGAATGCTTTCTCGAGAAGTTTGCGTAGGCATTTAGTGTTTATGAGATCAGAGTTGCATTGTGGGTACTCATTGAAAATTCTTGCATTCTCAAAGCGAAAGAATTGAAACGTATATTGTTTGTTGAAAACTCTATTTGTAGGCCAAATGTATGAATTCTCTCACGTGTAACGCGAAATTTAAAGATGTCTGACTTTTGTATTAGAGTCTCATCATTCAGAATCTTACGAGCTAGCAAAATATCGTTTACAGTTCTTCTTATCTCGAGAGAATGAAGGCCAGCGGTGCCAGGCGAGTGGAATAACTAGGCAAAGATTGAGGTAGCTATCACATGGAAAACAGCGGTAGTACAGAATGGCTGTGAAAGTTCTCTGGACTGATTCCAGTTCCGGATATCTTGTAATAAGAAGGGACGCCATACAGGAGAGGCGAAGTCCAGTAAAGGCAAGATATACGTTGTGAAACAGCGAGTCAGAATAGGAACGGAACACACGGACAGCTCTAAGCATGGTGAACATAGTATTCTGCCATAGCAGCCCGTTCGGATACTGTATCACGTTTAGCGAGTGTAGAGCATGTTAGAATACCGAGATCACGAGCGGATTGAGTGTGTGGAATAGCGCGATTATCGATAAAGTAGTCAACCAGTACTTTCTAGAGGTGGAACAATTTAGTGGAAAATTGGGAATTCAAGCTGAATACAATCAAAATCCAGGTTCTGCTGCCCATGCGTCCGTCTATGGGTCGCTACATCTTCGCTATAAAAAGTGTTGAAGCGTCATTCACTGAGCGGTGAGCATTCATATTCAATTCTTTAGTATGGTTGGAAAAAGTCGTGCATCACCGATGAGCTGAAAAATTGGAAGTTACAGACTGAAGTCCTGCTATCTATCTGGCAACCTGCTGCTCAATGGGAGAAAGCCTTCGGCTCAGTCGTTGAAGCGCCTGTGTGCAATCCGAAAGCTGCTGACGGATGGCGAGAAGGGCGTCCGCCCGAGGACACGTGGAACTCGCTGGCTCTGAAGCTCGAGCGACTTTCAAGCTGAGTAGTTGTTGGGTATCAGCCAGATCTAGCATCCTGTACTGTGCGTGTCTAGGCTCGTTACGATTATCAGTGTCTAGGCTCGTTACGATTATCAGTGTCTAGGCTCGTTACGATTATCAGTGTCTAGCTCGTTACAATTATCAGTGTCTAGCTCGTTACGATTATCAGTGTCTAGGCTCGTTACGATTATCAGTCTGTGATCGTAGAGAGGCGCAAGCGATATGAGACTTGCTCTCAGATCTAATCCGTGTAGGAATTTGTGTCTCGCAGGTGACCGAGTTGAGTATCATACTGTGCATTCCGAATAAAAACAGATTTTGAAATGCCGTACGTTGAATATGATTTGCAAAGAAAAGTAACACGGGCGTAGATGAAAAAATGATATTGAGGGAAAACGGGGGGTACAGAAAAAAGTGCAATATCCTAATCGCAAAATGGATGAATACAGAAAGTCACCCACCCGACACACGCCCTTGTACCCAAAAAGAGGGTGACCGGTCAATTTCAGTCCAGCCAACGGATAATGTCCGATTTTGGACAATGTCCGATTTCCGATAAATGAATATCACCGTTTTGACAGCAGTTTGGACTGTTTGTAAGAAAGTTCCACAGGCGTTCTCAATGAACTTTTCATCTATACATGTGCCCTTATATAGGTTTCCTTCTTCGGTCGTTTGCTCTCTGTTGACTTGCACTTTGTTGTCTCTCTGGCATAGTTTTACAACTGGTTTGCTTCCTCTCGAATCGAACTGAAATGGTGACAACCAGCTCATTCCATTCTTCTTCCTCTCCGGTGCGTGTCTGCTTCTTCATCTTCTCGTCGACGACACAATCCAATCTACTAACTGATTGGCACACGGAATACCTGGCACACCTTATTGGTAAGCAGTCTCTCTCTCTCCATCTTCCTCTCTCCGTCTCCCCCTTTCTCAAGGTAGATGTTTGGAGGCGTCAGGGAAAGAAAGGCTTACAGTGGTATGTAGATTAGAACAGAGAGACCTCTTCCGGACGGCAAAGAGAAAGAACTGTTCTTGTTCATGTTGAGTTCTTGCTCGCAATAGATGAATCTTGTGATATTATGAACCTGCTGAATATATATCCACGTGGCAGAATTCCGACATCAGAAATGTCATGATAGTGACCGTTTCTCAATTTCAACCACGCTCCGCTGAATTTCCTACTTTTGCTCTCACGTATTGGGCAAAATCTTTCCAGAAAACGGGAAAAAGAGAATGAAAATGAGAAGATGAACACACCGAAGAAGGGGAACTTGATCAGAGTGAGTTCACATTTCGCATTGGAGACCGACAGGGACAAAGGAAGTACCGTACTGGGTATTTGTTTGATTGGAAGTCATATCATTTCTCATGTCAGTGAAATGGATGATGAATTGGGTCGGCGCCGTGGTTACGAGAGCGCTGCATGTGAGTCTAATTTTCTTTTGCCCACTCGAACGAATTGTCCCGAATCGCTGCGAAACAGTGTTTCGTAGCGATTTATTTTTTGATGTTCCAAGTGGACTGCGAATGGACATACGGCTCTCGGTGGACTATATGCCCCGTCGTGAGAGAAATGGAGATCATGGTGTCAAGAAGACCAGTTTAGTTTGGGGAGCTCAATTCTAGGAGAGATGAGCAGTCCCATTTAGAGGCAGAATGAGCAACGTGAACTTCCTCCGACGAATTTCCATTTCTGAACTTCGAACTCTCAACATTTCTAGTTTCGGCGGAGATGACTGCATGGGCGCACATTTTCTCTCGAATAGTTTATTAGTACAATGGCATTGGAGCCAGTACGAAACAGGAAAGAGATCGTTTGTCGGTGAGAGAAATGGAGATTATGGTGTCAAGAAGACCAGTTAGTTTAGGGGGAGCTCAATTCTAGGAGAGATGGGCAGTCCCATTTAGAGGCAGAATGAGCAACGTGAACTTCCTCCGATGAATTTCTATTTTCTGAACTTCGAACTTCTCAGTATTTCTAGTTTCGTCGAAGGATGACTGCATGGGCGCACATTTTGTCTCGAAATAGTTCATTAGTACAAGGCATTGGAGCCAGCACGAAACAGGAAAGAGATCGTTTGTCGGTGAGAGAATGGAGATCATGGTGTCAAGAAGACCAGTTTGGTTTGTGGCGAGCTCAATTCTAGGAGAGATGGGCAGTCCCATTTAGAGGCAGAATGAGCAACGTGAACTTCCTCCGATGAATTTCTATTTTCTGAACTTCAAAATTCTCAACATTTCTAGTTTCGGGCGGATGACTGCATGGGCGCACATTTTGTCTCGAAATAGTTTATTAGTACAATGGCATTGGAGCCAGTTACGAAACAGGAAAGAGATCGTTTGTCGGTGAGAGAAATGGAGATCATGGTGTCAGAAGACCAGTTTGGTTTGGGGCGAGCTCAATTCTAGGAGAGATGGGCAGTCCCATTTAGAGGCAGAATGAGCAACGTGAACTTCCTCCGACGAAATACCATTTTTGAACTTCGAACTTCTCAACATTTCTAGTTTCGGCGGAGGATGACTGCATGGCGCACATTTTGTCTCGAATAGTTTATTAGTACAATGGAGTTGGAGCCAGTACGAAACAGGAAAGAGATCGTTTGTCGGTGAGAGAAATGGAGATCATGGTGTCAAGAAGATCAGTTTGTTTGGGGCGAGCTCAATTCTAGGAGAGATGGGCAGTCCATTTAGAGGCAGAATGAGCAACGTGAACTTCCTCCGACGAATTATCCATTTTCTGAACTTCGAACTTCTCAACATTCTAGTTTCGGCGGAGGATGACTGCTTGGCGCACATTTTGCTCTCGAAATAGTTTATGAGTGAAAATGTGTAAGGATTTACTGATGCTGGACAAGTGAAAAATTATTTCTGCTCAAAAGTCTCTCGAAGCTGTGTCATGACCTTCCCACACAACTGCTAGCGGAAACTCTCGAAAATCTCACCTGGAGAGTTATGACCCATTCACATGGAGAGTGTCTGATTTTTTTTTCTCTTTTCACGGCTGTCCTGCAGCATTTGTGATGGCTCATTCGAAAAGCTCTCAAAACGCGCATCCAGGAGTATTTTTTTCAGAAAACGAGGATACCTGCGGAAAATGTTACCTGTGATTTCAATCTTTTCGAGCTAGTTTGATGAGGAATTATTGATAGCGCAAGATGGTTTTTGATATTTTGTAGAGTAAAAATTTCTTGTTCCGGTGACACCAAAATCATACTTCTAAGTGGGTCCCCGACCACCTATTCAGACCTTCGAAGTTTTGAAAAACTCGCTTTGCGTTCGCTTTCATTGTGAAAAGTTAGCCTTTTCAGTTTGTTCCTTTCTCCTGGAACAGTTGCAACAAATATAAGGCGATAAAAGTGCAGAAAACTTTGAAACAAGAATGTACCAGGTTCAGAACAGACCGAAACTCGATACTTGGCAGTTCAGTTGTGCGCTGTCTCGCATAACTCTCGCTTTTGGAGCTATGAAAACCATAGTGGGAACCCACTTATGAAGCCATATGATATGCCAAAAGAACCAAAAAAACCAGCTCTACAACATATCAAAATCCATCTTGCGCTTGCTTTCATTCCCGTAAATTGTGTTCTGGTTTAGCTACACACAGGTAGAGAAAAGGTGAAAGACGACAGTTTAAAAATCGGAGAAAAATCTCGTTGAAAACTCCTCATGAAAAGCTGTCATTTGATGTATGCCACTTGAGAGTTGATAGAGTAAACATCGGAAAAAGCAGAGGGAATGATTTCAGTAAATCAGGTAATATCTCCAGGTGGGATAGAAGGTAGATCATAAAAACACGTTTGCGAACACGGAACACCTTTCCGTATGTTTGGTATCATTTTCGCGTGATTCCATTTTTGACCTGTCCAAAACCCTCGAAAATCAGTGAATCCTTAGACAATTTCACTCTTATTAGTACAATGCATTGGAGCCAGTACGAAACAGGAAGAGATCGTTGTGTCGGTGAGAGAAATGAGATTATGGTGTCGAGAAGACAGTTTTAGTTTGGGGAAGCTCAATTCTAGGAGAGATGGGCAGTCCCATTTAGAGGCAGAATGAGCAACGTGAATTTTCCTCCGACGAATTACCATTTTTGAACTTCGAACTTCTCAACATTTCTAGTTTCGGCGGAGGATGACTGCATGGGCGCACATTTTGTCTCGAAATAGTTTATTAGTACAATGAGTTGGAACCAGTACGAATCAGGAAGAGATCGTTTGTCGGTGAGAGAAATGGAGATTATGGTGTCAAGAAGATCAGTTTGGTTTGGGGCGAGCTCAATTCTAGAGAGATGGGCAGTCCCGTTTAGAGGCAGAATGAGCAACGTGAACTTCCTCCGACGAATTACCATTTTTGAACTTCGAACTTCTCAACATTTCTAGTTCGGGCGAGGATGACTGCATGGGCGCACATTTTCTCTCGAAATAGTTTTATTAGTACAATGGCATTGGAGCCAGTACGAAACAGGAAAGAGCGTTTGTCGGTGAGAGAAATGGAGATTATGGTGTCAAGAAGACCAGTTTAGTTTGGGGAGCTCAATTCTAGGAGAGATGGGCAGTCCAATTAGAGCAGAATGAGCAACGTGAACTTCCTCCGATGAATTTCTATTTTCTGAACTTCGACTTCTCAGTATTTCTAGTTTCGTCGAAGGATGACTGCATGGGCGCACATTTGTCTCGAAATAGTTCATTAGTACAATTGGCATTGGAGCCAGCACGAAACGGAAAGAGATCGTTTGTCGGTGAGAGAAATGGAGATCATGGTGTCAAGAAGAGCCAGTTTGGTTTGTGCGAGCTCAATTCTAGGAGAGATGGGCAGTCCCATTAGAGGCAGAATGAGCAACGTGAACTTCCTCCGATGAATTTCTATTTTCTGAACTTCAAAATTCTCAACATTTCTAGTTTGGCGGCGGATGACTGCATGGCGCACATTTTGTCTCGAAATAGTTTATTAGTACAATGGCATTGGAGCCAGTACGAAACAGAAAGAGATCGTTTGTCGGTGAGAGAATGGAGATCATGTGTCAAGAAGACCAGTTTGTTTGGGGCGAGCTCAATTCTAGGAGAATGGGCAGTCCCATTCAGAGGCAGAATGAGCAACGTGAACTTCCTCCGACGAATGACCATTTTCTGAACTTCGAACATTCAACTTTCTAGTTTCGGCGGAGGATGACTGCATGGCGCACATTTTGTCTCGAAATAGTTTATTAGTACAATGGCATTGGAGCCGTACGAACAGGAAAGAGATCGTTTGTCGGTGAGAGAAATGGAGATCATGGTGTCAAGAAGATCAGTTTGGTTTGGGGCGAGCTCAATTCTAGGAGAGATGGACAGTCCATTTAGAGGCAGAATGAGCAACGTGAACTTCCTCGACGAATATCCATTTTCGAACTTCGAACTTCTCAACATTTCTAGTTTCGGCGGAGATGACTGCATGGGCGCACATTTTGTCTCGAAATAGTTTATAGTACAATGGCATTGGAGCCAGTACGAACAGGAAAGAGATCGTTTGTCGGTGAGAGAAATGGAGATTATGTGTCGAGAAGACCAGTTTACTTTGGGGGAGCTCATTCTAGAGAGATGGGCAGTCCATTTAGAGGCAGAATGAGCAACGTGAACTTCCTCGACGAATTACCATTTTTGAACTTCGAACTTCTCAACATTTCTAGTTTCGGCCGGAGGATGACTGCACTGGGCGCACATTTTGTCTCGAATAGTTTATTAGTACAATGCATTGGAGCCAGTACAAAACAGGAAAGAGATCGTTTGTCGGTGAGAGAAATGGAGATTATGGTGTCAAGAAGACCAGTTTAGTTTGGGGAGCTCAATTCTAGGAGAGAGGCAGTCCCATTTAGAGGCAGAATGAGCAACGTGAACTTCTCCGACGAATTACCATTTTCTGAACTTCGAACTTCTCAACATTCTAGTTTCGGCGGAGGATGACCATGGCGGCACATTTTGTCTCGAAATAGTTCATTAGTACAATGGCATTGGAGCCAGTACGAAGACAGGAACAGAGATCGTTTGTCGGTGAGAGAAATGGAGATTATGGTGTCAAGAAGACCAGTTTAGTTTGAGGGAGCTCAATTCTAGGTAGATGGGCAGTCCCATTTAGAGGCAGAATGAGCAACGTGAATGTCCTCCGTCGAATTTCCATTTTCTGAACTACGGAACTTCTCAACATTTCTAGTTTCGGCGGAGGATGACTGCATGGGCGCAATTTTGTCTCGAAATAGTTTATTAGTACAATGGAGTTGGAACCAGTACGAATCAGGAAGAGATGCTTTGTCGGTGAGAGAAATGAGATTATGGTGTCAAGGAGACAGTTAGTTTGAGCTCAATTCTAGGAGAGATGGGCAGTCCCATTTAGCAGAATGAGCAACGTGATCTTCCTCCGACGAATTTCCATTTTCTGATACGACATCTTCTCACATTTGTAGTTTCGGCGGATGACTGCATGGCGCGACATTTTGTCTCGAAATAGTTTATTAGTACAATGGAGTTAGAGCCAGTACGAAACAGGAAAGAGATCGTTTGTCGGTGAAAGAAATGGAGATCATGTGTCAAGAAGATCAGTTTGGTTTGGGGCGAGCTCATTCTAGGAGAGATGGGCAGTCCCATGTAGAGGCAGAATGAGCAACGTGAACTTCCTCCGACGAATTACATTTTTGAACTTCGAACTTCTCAACATTTCTAGTTTCGGCGGAGGATGACTGCAGGGCGCACATTTTGTCTCGAAATAGTTTATTAGTACAATGGCATTGGAGCCAGTACAAACAGGAAAGCGTTTTTCGTGGTGAGAGAATGGAGATTATGGTGTCAAGAAGACAGTTTAGTTTGGGGAGCTCAATTCTAGGAGAGATGGCAGTCCTTTAGAGGCAGATGAGCAACGTGAACTTCCTCCGACGAATAACATTTTCTGAACTTCGAACTTCTCAACATTTCTAGTTTCGGCGGAGGATGACTGCATGGGC